>PVKH010009665.1:6934-18781 GCA_004027955.1 Chaetophractus vellerosus
GTGGCAAAGCCAACAAGATGGACAAACGAGTAAGGCCGCGTGGCAGAGCCTTCTCTTGGGGGCTCAGGAGCCAGAGGAGGCCCAAAGTGAAGAGGTGTACCCCACTCTCCAAAATAACATTGTTATTTTATATTTTTACATACTCTTTTTTTTTTTAAGATACTTAGATTACACAAATGTTACATAAAAAATGTAGGGGATTCCCATATGCCCCACTCCCTCCCCCTCCCACACTTTCCCACATTAAAAACATCTCTCATTAGTGTGGTGCATTTGTTACAATTGATGAACACATACTGGAACATTGCCGCTATGTGGGGATTATAGTTTACACTCTCTCCCACACAATTTTGTAAATTATGGCAAGATATATAATGGCCTGTATCTGTCATTGCAACATCATTCAGGACAATTCCAGCGTCCAGGAAATAGCCCCACCTTACCCCTACTTTTCCCCTCTCCCTCCCCTTTTTAATAGCATCCATTCTAATGGGTGTGAAATGGTATCTCATTGTGGTTTTCCCAGCACAATTTGCTGAAGAGACATTCTTTCCTCATTGACCAGTCTGCCATCTTGTCAAAAACCCATTGGTTTTAGTGTGAGGGTCCATTTCTGAGCTCTCAATTCTTTTCCATTGGTCTAAATGTCTGTCCTTGTGTCAGTAACATGCTGTTTTGATTACTGTGGCTTTGTAATAAGTTTTAAGATCAGGAAGTGTGAGTCCTCCAACTTCATTTTTCTGTTTCAAGATGGCTTTAGCTATTCTGGGCCCCTTACCCTTCCATATAAATTTCATGATTGGCTTTTCCATTTCTGTAAAGAAGGTTATTGGAATTTTTATTGGGATTACATTGAGTCTATAAACCACTATGGGTAATATTGACATCTTAGTGATATTTAGTTTTCAAATCCATGAACACAGAATATCTTTCCATTTATTTAGGGCTTCTTTAACTTCTTTTGCAAAGTTTTGAAGTATTCTATACAAGTCCTTTACACTCTTGGTAAGATTTATTTCCAGATATTTTGATTCTTTTAGTTTCTATTGTGAATGGATTTTTTTTCTAGACTTCTTGTGCCCATTGTTCATTGCTTTTATATAGAAACACCACTGATTTTTGGGTCTGATCATGTACACCGCCACTTTGCTGAATTCATTTATTAGCTGTAGGAGATTTCTTGTGGATTTTTCAGGATCATGTCATCTGTAAATAGGGAAAATTTTGTTTCTTCCTTTCTAATTTGAATGTCTTTTATTTCTTTTTCTTGCCTAATTGCTCTGGCAAGAACTTCCAGTACAATGTTGAATAAAGTGACGACAGTGAGCATTACTGTCTGGTTTCTGATTTAGAGGGAAAGCTTTCAGTCTTTCACCATTAAGCAGGAATTCATCTGTGGGCTTTTCATATATGCCCTTTATCACGTTGAGGAAGTTTCCTTCTATTCCTAGTGTTCTAAGTATTTTTACCAAGAAAAGGGTGTTGGATTTTGTCAAATTCCTTTTGTATAGCTATTGAGATCATCGTGTTGTTTTATTCCTTCATTCTGTTAATATGGTGTATTACATTAATTTTTTTTAAAATTTAATTTAATTTAATTTTTTTGTTGTTATATATCCCTCCCCTTTCTCCTTTCTCTTGCTGTGTGTTCATTTTTTGTGTTCTTCTATGTCTGCTTTGTCTCCCCCCACTGCGGCCACTGCGGCAACACGCTGAGTCAGCTCACTGCGCACGCGACTTGCCCCGCTTGTGGGCGGGTCTGCTTCCGTTCCCGGGTGGCTTTTTTTGCTCCGTTCGCAGGCGGCTTTTTGCTCCGTTTGCAGGCGGCTCGCCCTGCCCGTGGCGGCTTTTTGCTCTGCCCACGGCGGCTCTGCCTCACCCACAGCGGTTTTGCCTTCTGAGGCGGTCTGCCCGCTGGGAGAGGTCCCCAGGAACCGAACCCGGGGCCTCCCATGTGGTGTACCGGCACCCTTATCCACTGGGCTACAGCCAGCCCCTGTATCACATTAATTGATTTTCTTATGTTGAACCAACTTTGCATACCAAGGATAAATCCCACTGGATCATAGTGTATATAATTCTTTTAATATGCTGCTGGATTTATTTTGCTAGTGTTTTGTTGAGGATTTTTGCATCTATATTCATAAGAGATTGGTCTGTAGTTTTCTTTTCTTGTGATATCTTTATCCAGCTTTGGTATGAGGATAATGTTGGCCTCATGGAATGAGTTAGGGAGTGTTCCCTCCTCTTCAATTTTTTGGAAGAGTTTGAGCAGAATTGGAATTAAGTCTTCTTGGAATGTTTGATAGAATTCCTCTGTGTAGCCATCTGGTCCTGGGTTTTTCATTTTTTAGGAGGTTTTTAATTACTGGGTCAATCTCTTTATTAATAATTGGTTTGTTAAGATCTTCTATTTCTTCTTGAGTCAGAGTAGGTAGTTTGTGTGTTTCTAAGAATTTGTCCATTTCATCTGGGTTATCTAATTTACTGGCATACAGTTGTTCATAGTATCCACTTACAGTCCTTTTTATTTCAGCAGGGTCAGTAGTAATGTCCCTCTTTTCATTTCTGATTTTCATTATTGTATACTCTCTCTTTTTTTTCTCTTTCAGTCTAGCTAAAGGTTTGTCAATTTTCTTGATCTTTTCAAAGAACCAAATTTAGTTTTGTTGATTCTATTATTTTTGCTTGTCTGTTTTCCATTTCATTTGTCTCCACTCTAATATTTGTTATTTCTTTCTTTCTGCTTGCTTAGAGTTTAGTTTGCTCTTCTTTTTTTAGTTCTTCCAGTTTTGAGGTTAGGTTTCTGATTTGAAGTCTTTCTTCTTTTTTAATGTAAGTATTAAAGTTTACATTAAAGCTAAGAATTTCCCTCTTAGCCCTGCCTTTGCTACATCTCATAAGTTTTGATATGTTGTATGTTCATTTTCACTTACATCAAGATATTTCCTCATTTCCCTTGTGATTTCCCAGAGTATGTTGTTTGATTTCTGCGTATTCATGAATATTCCTTTCTCCCTCTGTTATTGATTTCTAGCTTCATTCCATTGTGGTCAGAGAATGTATATTGTATGATTTCAACACTTTTTAATTTATTGAGACTTGTTTTGTGACCCAACACATAGTCTATCCTGGAGAATTATCCATGTGCACTCGAGTAGAATGTGTATTCTTTTTAGTTGGGTGCAGTGTTCTATATATGTCTGTTAGGTCTAGTTTGCTTAGCATGTCATTCAAGTCCTGTACTTTCTTATTGATCTTCTGACTAGATGTTCTATCCATTAATATAGAATCATCAATTTCTCCCTTCAAATCTGTCAGTATTTGCTTCATATAGTCTGCTGATAGGTGACTATATATTTATAATTGTTACATCTTCCTCTTGAGTTGTCACCTTTATCAGTATGTAATGACCATCTTTGTCCCTTCTAAGTGTTTTTCACAAAGTCTTTTCATCTGATATTAGCATAGCCACCCCAGCTCTCTTTTGGTTACTACTTGTATGGTATATTTTTTCCATCCTTTCACTGTCGATCTGCTTGTATCTTTGATTTTAAAGTGAGTCTCTTGCAGTCAGCATATAGTTGGGTCATGTTTTTTATTCATTTCTGCCAATCTCTGCCTTTTGACTGGAGAATTTAATCCATTTACATTTAAAGTCACTACTGAAAATGCAATCTTCTTCTGCCATTTTGATATTTAGCCTTTGTAAGTCATTCCTTTTTTGTCCCTCACTTCTGTTAAAGCCTACTTTTATATTTATTTGCTTTCTTGTGTTATATCATAATGAGTGTCTTCTCTTTTCTATCTGGATATATTTTTCATCTATTTTCCTTGTGGTAACCATAGGGTTAAAATTTAACATCGTAAATATATAACAATTATATTTGGTTTGATACCAACTTAACTTCATTAGCATGCACAAATACTTTTCCTATACCACTCTGTGTCCCCACCATCTTTTGTTTTTTTGTTTTTGGCTACCACTTATGTCTTTGTATATTGTATGTCCAAAAATCTAGATTTATCATTACTTTTACGTTTTTGCATTTTAACACCTGTAGGAATTAAGAAGTGGGTTACATACCAAACAATACTATACAATACTATAATTCTGGCATTTATAATTACTGAACTGGTTATCTTTACTGCAAGTCTTTATATCTTTATGCTACTTTAAGTCACCATATAGTGTCCTTTCCTTTCGGTCTGAAGAACTCCCTCTAACATTGCTTTTAGTACAGGTCTAGTAGTAATTAACTCCCTCAACTTTTGTTTATCTAAGACTATCTTAATCTCTCCGTCATTTTTGAAAGAGAGTCTCACCAGATATAATATTTGTGGCTGGCAGTTGTTTTTCTTCAGCCCTTTAAGTATTCCAACCCACTGCCTTCTTGTCCCGATAGTTTCTGATACAATATTGGCATGCAATCTAACTGGTACTCTTTTGTATGTAACACATTGCTTTTAGCTTATGGATTTTAGAACTTGCTCCTTGTCTTTTGCATTTGATAGTGAAATCAATATATGATGGGGTGTATTTTTCTTCATGTTTATCCTGTTTTATGTTCTCTGAGCTTCTTGGATGTGATATTTATGCTTTTACTAAGTTTGGGAAATTCTCTGTCATTATTTCTTTGACTGTTATTTCTGTTGGTTTCTTTCTTTCTTCTCCTTCTGGGACTCCTGTAATTCATATATTGTTGTCTTGATGGTGCCCTACAGCTATCTTGGATTATTTTTGCTTTTAATGTTTCTTTTTCTTTCTGCTCCTCAGCCTAACTCATTTCAAGTATCTTGTCTGCAAGTTCATTGATTCTTTTGTCTTTTGTCTCCAATCTGTTCTTGAAACCCTCTTGGTCACTTTTCATTTTAGTTATTATGGTCTTCAACTACAGTAGTTCCATTTGGTTCCTTTTTAAAATTTCTCATATTGTTCATACATTGTTTTCCTGATATCTTTTAGTTCTTTCTCTGTACTTTCCTCCATCACCTTGAGCATTTTTTGTTTGTTTTTTTTCATTTTTTAAATTTGCTAGTTCTTATTTATTCATTTATTTATTTTTATTTGAAAAGTTGTGAGTTTACCAAAGAATCGTGCATACCATACAGAATTCCCATACATTGCCCCACCACCAACACCTTACATTGCTGTGACACATTTGTTAAAATTCATGAAAGAATATCATCATAATATTACTGCTATCTATAGTCTATAGCTTATATTTGGTGTATTATTCCCACAAACCATCCTATTATTAATACCATGTATTGGTATTGTATATTTGTTATAGTTCATGAGAGAACATTCTCATATTTGTTCTGTTACCCACAGTCCATCATTCATCACAAGGTTCACTGTGTTATGTGGTCCCCTGCCTTGTACAATCCATCCAAAGTGTGCCCTCAGTTGCTCTCAGTTTCATCATAAAGAAGTGCTGTCATCAGCTCAGTCCATTTTAGAACATTACCATTACTCCAAAAGGAAAAATCCCATACTCCCTTATACACCCCCATTTTTGGCCCTTAATATTGATATGGTGACTTCCTTGTCATTGCTGTAAAAATATTACATTATTACTGCTAACTATAGTCTATAAATAACATTAGTTGTATTTTTCCATGTATCTCCATATTCTTAACACCTTGTAATAGAGGAACTTTCTTGTGTTCATACTATTAACCACAATCATCATCCATGACCAAAATCACTATGTTTATACAGTCCTAGATTATCCTCTAGCTTTTTTTCAATTAACATTAACCTCCCTAGACTACCCCATCATACCCACTATAATGTGCTACCATCACCTCTACCCATTTCCCCACATTTACAATCTACCTTATTGATCATTCTACATACATTCAGCATCAGCTCCATTCTCAACCCATCCTTGAACATTTTTTTAATGATTTTTTAAAAGTTTGTTCAGTATGTCCACATTCTTGTCTTATTTTTTGGTATTTTTGTATTTTTACCCTCTTCCTTTGCATAGGTCATCATTTCCTGTTTTCCTGTTTCTTTGTCTCTCTCTCTCTCTTTTTAGGAGGTACCAGAGATTAAACCTAGGACCTGGTACATGGGAAGAAGGTGCTCAACCACTGAGTTACATCCACCCCCTTTGTACTTTTTTGTTGCACACTGTACTTTTTAATATTTTAAAATGTTAACTCTTCAATTTACTCTCTGGGATGTCTGTTTCTTGGCTTTGTAACCAGCTGTTGATAAGACAGAGGTTTTTTTTAGCTTCATCCCTCCTATCAGGAAAGTCTGCCCAACACAAATGCCTGTGCAGGGTTTTCCCTGTCTTTCTGAGCCTCTGTCTTGTCCTGGATTTTTGCTTGTTAGGTGTTTTGGAATTTTCCTGTTTGCAAGAGTTTTGTTTTTCCCTCTGCTTCCCTGGGGACAACTCTCTCTTTCCTAAGTATTCAAGGCTGGCAGGCCTTTGTCCCAGACTGTCTGCCTCTATGGCTCTGTAGTTTTTTACACTCCTTTCATTGTCATGCTGCTTTTGCCTGGAGGGGAAATTCTGGGAGGAGGGTCACCCTGGGGAGGGCTTTCCCAATTTGGTCTTTCCCAGTCAAAACAGGGTCAGGGACCCAGTAAGAGGGTACAGGCCAGCTCCAAAGTGCCCTGTGGAAGGGATCAGAAAGGGTGCCAAAAACTTCTCTGATAACTCCCCAAAGCTGAGCTTTCCTGGGCTGCCCGGCAAATGCAGCCCTCCTCCCTGAGGGGGCCCTGCATCTTTAAATCTCCACTGCCTCCATCTCTGCCTGGGTAGGTTGAGCCAATAGCTGTCCTCAGAGCTAGGAACTGGGGATCTGAATTCGATAATCAAAACCTGATCAAAATCAGCCATGCATACTCCTCTTTTTGGGGAAGATTATTATTATGACCCTTTCTGGCACCAGCAGCTAGCCAGGGACTGGACCCCACAGCAGCTTGCCATGAGAGTGGGGGATGGGTGCACATATCCACCAAACAGAGAGATTCATTTGCAGTTCTTTAGTAATTGATCAGACTCTCCCTCCTGCTCTTCCCTATATGCTGTACAGTGTTCTTCTGGCCTCTGGAATTTCAAAATAATTATTTCAGGTATTTCCTGCCTGTTTAATCATTGTTTTTATGGAAAGACTGAATCATGGACTCCCTACTCCACCATCTTCCCCAGAAATCCTCTTCCTCGTTTTTGAAAGAGAGTATTGCCAGATATAAAATTATTGGCTGGCACTTGTTTTCTTTCAGCACTTTAAGTATTTCAACATAATATATGTTTTATGTAATTAAATCTTTCTAATCAATATATGCCAGAGGATATTTTTCTCCACATTTCTGTTTGGTTTTCTCTGAGCTTCTTGGATGTGCATATTCATATTTTTTGCTAAGTTTGGGAAGGTCTTTGTCATTATTTCTTTGAGTATTCCTTCTGCTCCTTTCTCTCTTTGTTCTCCTTCTGAGACACCCATAATGTGTATTGGTAAACTTGATGGTGTTCCGTAGCTGTCTTGGATTGTTTTTGCTTTGAATGTTTCTACTTTCTTTCTACTTCTCAGCCTAACTCATTTCAAGTGTCTCAGCTTTAAGTTGACTGATTTTTTTCTTTTGCCAGCTCCAGTCTGTTCTTGAAATTCTCCCAGGCATTTTTCATTTCATTTATTGTGGTCTTCAACTCCAGTAGTTCTGTTTGGTTCCTTTTTTAAAATTTCTTGGGGGCCGGCTGGATAGCCCAGTGGTTAGGGCACCGGTATACCACATGGGAGGCCCCGGGTTCAGTTCCTGGGGACCTCTCCTAGTGGGCAGACCGTCTTGAGAAAGGCAAGCTGCCATGGGCGGGCCAGAGCCGCCGTGGGCAGGGCAAAAAGCTGCCACGGACAGTGCAAAAGCCACCATGGGCAGGGCAGGTCGCCTGCGAATGGAGCGCAGCCAGCCACCCGTGAACTGAAGCAGAGCCAGCCGTGAATGAAAGCAGAGGCCGCCCACAAGTGGGGAAAGCCGCGCCTGCATGGTGAACGGTCTCGGCGCGTCGCCGCAGTGGGGGGGAGGGGAGATATGTAATAAAATAAATAAATCTTTAAAAAATAATAATAATAAATAAAATTTCTATTTCTTTATTAGACTCTCATATTGTTCATTCATTGCTTTCCTGATATCTTTTAGTCCTTTCTCTGTAGTTTCCCTCATCTCCTTGAGCATTTTTAATGTCATTTTTTAAAGACTTTAATCATCATGTCCACATTATTGTCTTCTTTTTTGATGTTTTCTGTATTTTTATCCTCTTTCTTTGGAAGGGCCATCATTTCCTGTTCTTTGTTTGCCTTTACTCTTTCATTGTACACTGTACATTTTAATATTTTAAAATGTTATGCCTGGGACTTATTCTCTGAGATGTCTGTTTTTTTATTTTGTAAACAGCTGGTGATAAGACAGATTTTCTTGAGCTTCAGCCCTTCTATCAGGAAAGTCTGCCCAAGGTGAATGCATTGTGCAGGGTTTCCCTGTCTTTCTGGGCCTTCATCTTGTCCTAGGCTTTTGCTTATTAGTTGTTTTAGAGTTCCACTGTTTACAGGAGTTTGATTTTCCCCTCTGTTTCCAAGGAGACAGGCCTCTCCTGTGCATTTAAAGCCTCCAGGCCTTTTTCCAAGACTGTCCTCCTCTATGTTTTCTTACAGTCCTATCATTGTCTCTAGCTGCTTTTGCCTGGAAGGCAAATTCTGGGAGTAGGGTCACCCCAGAGAGAACTTTCCCAATTTGGTCTTTACCAGACAAAACAGGGAACTCACAAAGTGTGTGCCACCAGTGATCTGAATTTGCTAATCAAAAGCTGTTTCATGTCAGTGGTCAGCCATGCCCACCCTGTTCTTAGGGAGGAGGATTTTTTTTTTAAGTTCCTTTCTGTCACCAGGGAGCTAGCCAGGGACTGGACCTCAAGGTGGCCTGCCATGATGGGGTGGGGGTGGTGCCAGTAGCCACCATGCAGAGAGAGCAATTTACTGTTCTTTACTGTAGTTTGTCAGCCTCTTCCTCCTAACCTTCCCTGGATGCTGTACAGCATTCTTCCTGTCTTTGGGGTTTCAAAATAGTTGTTTAAGACAGTTCTAGTCTGTTTAATAGATGTTTTGATGGAAGGACTGAGTCCTGGAGCTCCGTAGGGATTGCTTCTTATGGGTTATGTTCTTTTATCCTTTCTTCCATTCTCTGCCTTTTGATTAAAGATTGTGATAAGTGGAGTTATATGCCCCACTTATACATGTTCTCAATCTCGATCTGGTGATAAATCCATTGCAAATGGGACCTCATGGAGGTCTTATTGTTAAGAAAAAGCCCAGCTGAATGAGGGTGGGCTTACTAGAGGCCTCACATGGATATTGCCCAATGAGAGAATTTGGAAAGAAGCAGGAAGTTAGAAGGAAGCCAGAAGAGAAGGAAGAGGACATTACCAAGTGAAGTGAGGCAGTGATACAGGTCAAGAAACCCCAAGGATGGTGGCAAGCCAGCATCAGAAAGCTGCTGAACCCAAAAGGAAGCAAGACTTCTAGCCTATGAAACGGAAATAATAAATTCCTGTTGTGGTGCTGCATTGTGTGGTATTTGTCACAGCAGCCTATCACGTTAAAACAGACTATTTACATTTAAGGTAATTCGATTCCATATGGCAGGGGACACAAGTTGGAAACTCTAGTTAAGGTGAGGGTTGAATTACCAGGAGAAGCTGGCTGGCTGAAGTAAAAGTAATTCTTCTTTCTGACTTCTGAAATTATCAGTTCTGGCTTTAAGTCCTCCAACTTATTGGATAAGCAAATTCCCTTCATTGGAGAAGACAATCTCCTCTGTTGAATGTAGATGCAATCAGTCATAGATACATCAACTGTCTTTCAGATGCAAATCTATCTATGAAATACCCTTACATTAACAATCAGGCCAGTGCTTGCTTGACCAAACAACTGGACACCATAACTTGCCAAGCTGACATATGAAATTAACAATCATGCCCGTTTTTTTTTTCTAGCATTTCCTTTCGATTCTTTCTTAGAGATTTCATCTCTTTGTTTCTAGTTACTACTTGTTTCTACATGTTGTCCACTTTTCCCATTAGAACCCTGGAAGCAGCACATTGAGATGTGCATAATGTTTCCTTCTAGCCCCAGATCTCTCCTTCCTCCCTGCCAAGGCTGAAGATGGAAAAGAGCAGCTGATGTGAGAGTTTGGGGAAGACAAGGGCAAGCAGGATGAGGGGGAGGACTTACAGCCAGAGAATGAGATAGAGAGTGAGATTCTGGACTATGTGTGATGGGCCCAAGGTCCAAGGCCAGGCTTTCCCTGAGCACATAAGGCTGGTGTCCAGACTGAGAAAGCCAGGATAAGCCACTTGCAGTAGCCAGAATGGGTCTGGTAGGCCCCACTGAGGACAGCTGGAATCTCAGCAATGGATGCAGCTGACCCTGACCTTGGCAGTGACCTGATGCTTGGTGCTGCCCTTTGGCCCTGCATGGATGGAGACTTTCAGTGAAGGTTTTGCCCTGATATCCATTAATAATCCCATTGTCCAGCAGGCTGGGCTGGCTCTTACACCCTCTTTCTAGAAGCAACCGGGAAAAGCTGGAGTTGGAGAGCCTCATGACTCTGATGCAAGGATGGCATAAAAATCCTTGCCAGTGTCCCCAGATGGCCAATGACTATCCAAGCATTTGGAGCACATCCACTTGTGGTTATAACATTTACCTAAGACCAGACGCAGCTGGAGCTCTCCTTATTTTATAAGCTTTCCCAAGGTGACTTGGTGTCCCAGTTGGGGTGATGGAGCCAGAGGAGAGGAGAATTTCGGCTTACCTTGGGGCTCCTGTGGCACTATCGTTGGTTCATTCATTCATTCACTCATTTGTGACCTCATACTGGGCAATGCAGTGATGGTTGGAACAGGCCTGATGACCCTCCCCCAGCTGGGTGGGCTGATAGGAACCACACATCACCCCAGGTCCCCAGGCACAGACAGCGCTGCAACCCTTGTGTCTTTCCCTGTCTTTTCCAGATGGATGAGTCCCTGAATCACTGTGAAATAGATCTATTGTGTCATGGGCTCCCAGTGTAAGGGCACAGAGGCAGGCATTGTGCTCCCCCACTCTTCCCTGGAGACCACGTATCCACACTCATGGGTTAACAGCTCCCTTTCCTGGAAGAACCAGACTGAGCCAGAGATGAGCCCTTTATCCCTTTCTCTCCAACAGACCAGGGTGCTGAGTGTGGTCATAAGTTAGTGTACAAAATAAAGTCAGATTAATTCCAAAGTCTGGTATGGCCCCATCCTTTGATCAGGGCTCCCTGGAAGCCCCTCCCAGGATCAGTTCCAGAACCCTGCGGGCTTACTGTCAGTCTAAAGGAGCCATTCAAAGGTAGTTAACAGTAATGTTGTAATATTTTTGCAGCAATGGTAAAGATGATACAATGTCAAGTTTAAGGGACAACTGTGGAGATTTAAGGGGGGGTAGGGGATTTTTCTTTTTGGAGTAATGAAAACGTTCTGAAAATTGACTGAGGTGATGACAGTGCAACGTGATGAAAATGAGAGTCACTGAGTGTACACTTTGAATGGATTGTACACAGCATGGGACTGTAAAGCACAGGGGCTCCAATGTAGAAGATGGACTGTGGTTAACAGAACAAATATGAGAACTTTCTCTTGTGAACTATAACAAATATATAAAACTAATACAGGATGTTAATAATCAGGTGGGTTCGGGAAAAAATATACCAAATGTAAGATATGGGTTATGTAAAATTTTGATGATACTTTTCATAGTTTGTAACAAATATTTCACAACAATGCAAGATGGTGGTGGTGGGCTGGTGTA
>PVKH010009666.1:0-18682 GCA_004027955.1 Chaetophractus vellerosus
TAACCACAATTCTCATCCACCTCTGGGTTCACTATGTTATTCAGTCCCTAGATTATGCTCTAGCTTTCATTCAATTGACATTTATATCTTTTGACTATCCTTTTCAGCCACAATCGCATTTATAAACCAACTTCATTAATTCTACTCACTGTAATGTGTTACCATTAACTCTATCGATTTTCACACTTTTACAGTCAAGTTAATTAAAACTTCTATATACATTAAGCATCAGTAATCATTCTCAGCCTTCCTCTTATCTCCTGATAAGAGGTTTCAACTCTGTGCGTTTATTCTTCATGCTTTGTTCATATTAGTGAGACCATGCAATATTTGTCTTTTTGTGCCTGGCTTATTTCACTTAGCATAAAGACTTCAAGTTTCGTCCATGTTATCATATGTGTCCCAATTTCATTTCTTCTTACAGCAGCATAGTATTCCATTGTGTGTATATAACACATTTTGTTTATCCATTCATCAGTTGATGGACATTTGTGTTGGGTCCATCTTTTGGCAATTGTGAATAATGCCACTATGAACATCAATGTGCAAACATCTGGTCATGTGACAGTTTTTGGTTCTTCTGGATATAGTCCTAGTAGAGGAATTGCTAGATCTATATTTAGATTTGTGAAGAATTGCCAAACTTTCCTCTACAGAGATTGCACCATTTTACATTCCCACCAAAATTGAAAGAGTGTTCCTATTTCTCCACATTTGTTGTTCTCTGTTTTTTAAATAATGGATATTCTATACAGTGTGAGATGATGTCTCGTCATTTTGATTCGCATTTCCCTAATAGCTGGTAATATTGAGCATTTTTTCATGGCTTTTTGGCTGTTTGCATTTCCTCTTTGTGGAAATATCTATTTAATTCTTTTGCCCATTTTTAAATTGGATTGCTTGCTCTTTTATTGTTAATTTGCATGATCTCTTTATATAGAATGGAAATCAAACCCTTATTGGATATGTGATTTCCAAATATTTTCTCCCATTGAGTGGGCTGCCTTTACACCTTCTTGACGAAGTCCTTTGAATCACACAGATGTTAGTTTGAGGAGGTCCCATTTATCCACGTTTTCTGTCATTGTTCTTGCTTTTGGTGTAAGGTGTAAGAATCTGCTACCTATCACCAGGTCTTGAAGATGTTTCCCTACATTTTCTTGTAGGAGCTTTATGGTTCTAGCTTTCATATTTGGGTATTTGATCCATTTTGAGTTAATTTTTGTGTAATGTGTGAGACAGGGGTCCTCTTTCTTTCTTTTGGATATGGATATCCAGTTCTCCCAGACCAGAACCATTTGTTGAATATACTGTTCTGCCCCAGCTGGGTAGGTTTGAGAGCCTTGTCAAAAATCACTTTGACATAGATGTGAGGGTCTGTTCTGAACCATCAATTTGGTTCCATTGGTCTATGTGTCTACCTTTATGCCAGTACAATGCTGTTGTTACCATTGTAGCTAGGTAACATGATTTAAAGTATAGAAGTAATTGTCCTCCATTTTCATTCTAACTTTTTAAGATGTTTCTGGCTATTTGGGGCCCCTTATACTTCCAAATAAACTTAATAATTGTGTTCTTCATTTCTTTAAAAATGCTGGTGGAATTTTATTGGGAATGCATTGAATCTGTATATCAATTTGGGTAGAATTGACATCCAAATGATATTTAATCTTCCAACACATGAGGGAATGTTCTTCCATTTATTTAGGTCTTTTAAAATTTCTTTTAGTAATGCATGATAGTTTTCTGAATGCAAGTACTTTATATCTTTGGTTAGGGTTTTTACTAAATATTTGATTCTTTTAGTCTTTATTGTAAATGGAAGTTTTTCCCGATTTCCTCTTCAGATTGCACGTTACTAGTATACAGAAACACTACTGGTTTTTGAGTATTGATCTTGTATCCTGCTACTTTGCTAAAATCGTTTATTCACTCTAGCAACTTTGTTGCAGATTTTTCGGGATGTTCTAGGTATAAGATCATATCATCTGCTCATGTTTTACTTCTTCCTTTCTGATTTGGATGGCTTTTATTTCTTTAATTGCCTGATTGCTCTAGCTAGAACCTCTAGCACTAAATTGAACAACATTGGTGACAGTGGGCATCCTTGTCTTGTTCCTGATCTCCATGGGAACACTTTCAGTCTTTCACCATTGAGTACAATTGTTAGCTGTGGGTTTTTCATACATGGCCTTTATGATGTTGACATAGTTTCTTTCAATTCCTATCTTTTGCAGTATTTTAATCAAGAAAGGATGCTGTAATTGTCAAATGACTTCTCTGCATCAACCGATAGGATCATGTGATTTTTCTTCTTTGATTTATTAATGTTGTGTATTACACTGATTGATATTCTTGAGTTGAAACCCTCTTGCATGCCTGGTATAAAACCCACTTGATCATAATGAATAATTCTTTTAATGTGTTTTTGCATTCGATTAGCAAGTATTTTGTTGAGGATTTTTGCATCCATATTCGTTAGGGAAATGGGTCTATAATTTTCTTTTTTTGTAATATCTTTGTCTGGCTTTGGTATTAGGGTGATATTGGATTCATAGAATGAGTTTGGTAGCATTCCTTATTGTTCAACTTTTTGGAAGAATGTGAGTAAGATTGGTATTAAATCTTCTTGAATGCATGATAGAACTCTCCTCTGAAACAATCTGGTCCTGGACTTTTCATTTGGGGGAGTTGTTTGATGACTGCATCAATCTCTTTACTTGTGATTGGTTTGTTAAAGTCTCCTATTTCTTCTAGGGTCAGTGTAGATTGTTCGTACATTCTTAGGAATTTTTCAATTTCATCTACATTGTCTAGTTTTTTGGTGTACAGTTGTACATAGTATTCTCTTTATGATCTATTTTATTTCTGTGAGGTCAGAAGTAATGTCCCCATTTTCATTTTTTACTTTATTTATTTGCATTCTCTCTCTTTTTCTTGTCAGTCAGCTAAGGGTTTGTCAGTTTTGTTAATCTTCTTGAAGAACCAACTTTTGGTTTTGTTAATTCTCTTACTGTATTTTTTATCTCAATTTCATTTATTTTTCTCTGATCTTTATTTCATCTTTCTGCTTGCTTTGGGAATAGTTTGCTGTATTTTTTTTTTTTTAGTTCCTCCAACTGTGTAGTTAGGTAATTGATTTTAGCTCTTTCTTCTTTTTTAATGTAAGCATTGAAGCTATAAATTTTCCTCTCTGCACTGCCTCGCTGCATGCCATATGTTCTGATATGTTGTAGTCTCGTTTTCATTCTGGACACATTTCGTAATGCCTCTGAGTCTCAATTTCTTCATCTGTTAAATGGAGACTATGTCACATACACTTCAGGGCTGTTAATGGGATATTGTAAACAAAACATGTGGGTTAAAACCTAATATTTAATATGATTAATATGTCAAATATTGTCTCTCATCTGTAAATGGGGATGTACTGTTTATTTATTGCTGCTTAGCCCACCAGTCTACTTATCATATTTATATTAGGATGCTAAAAGAATCTGGTTGACTATTTCTGCCTGGAAAATCTCCTCGGTCAGATTCAAACGTTTATTAGATACCATACTTATTTTGCATATTATAGCTTTGCTAATTGTTCTTCCAGTACAAAACTTGGGTCCTTTTTCCTCCAGGCTCTTATAATAATTTGCATATTATTTTTCAAGCCTTCATTAACAATCTGCTTAAGGCCCTTCCCCCTGCCTCCGGATCCCTAAGCCAATTCCACATGTCTTGGGTATTTATTTTCTCAGTACTCCTCCTCAAAACACCAAATTCTTGTCCATTTATCTATTGCTACATAACAAACCACTCTAAAACTTATGGGATTAAACAACAGTTTATCATTGTCACATATGTTTCTTTAGGCTGACTGGGCACAGCTGGGCCGTTTTGATTTGGGATCTCTCATGTGGTTGAAGTCAGATAGTAGCAGAGGCTAATATAATCTAAAGACCTAGGTCATACATCCAAAGTGGCTTGTTTACTCACACATCTGACAAATCATCCCAGATACCAGCTAGGAGCTTAGCCTCTCTATATAACTTGCCCTTCTCACATCGTGTCATCTGATTTCCAAGAAAGTTCATCCCAAGACCAAGCTTTCAAGAGGCAGGAAGCAGATATTTCCAGACAAGTTAAGGGTACAGAGTTGCTTCCACCATGAACTAGTCATCAACCAAATCTAGCATGCACACAAATTTAAGAAGGTGAGGAAACAAAAGCTACCTCTTATTGGGGGTATGGAGATTTCACATTAGCAAGAAGAGTATCCGTACTGGGAAATGTGCCGCATTGCATTTTTAAAATGCACTCTGTCATAGGGGGAAATAATAGTTGGTACTTTCCAAAGAGTTTCTGTGAGGATTCTGTATCAATACCTGGGCTTAGTGAGTACTCACTACTTATTAGCTATTGTTATTTTTAATTTTCACTGCAAAATCTTGTCCTTCTCTTGGAACTGGGGTTGAAAATAAATGCATAGTATATATTACACTATATACTATTTTAATTGCTTTGGGAGCCTAGAAGAAAGCTGCACTGGTTTGTGCCTGGTGACTTCATCCCTTTGGAGCCAGCCCATACTATATTTTCAGGCAACTGCCACTTGCCTTTTGGCTCTGAACCCCCTTCCCCAATAGGTATTTTCATGAATTTAGAAAAATGTTTACTGGACAATAAGTAAGGGAACCATAATGCTTACATTCTAGTTGGTGAAAGAGAGAGTAAGCATATGTATACTATAATTTCTGATAATGAGTCTATGAATAAAATCAAACAGGGTACTGAAATTGAATAACTTGGGTTGTCAATGACGACCTTTCTGAGAATTCACATCTTGAGTTCAGATCAAGATGACGATTGATAAGAGCCAGTCATGTGTAAGATCTGGGGAAGGGATTCCGGGGGTAGGGAAAGGACAGTCAATAAAAAGGACATAAGACAGAATGAGCTTCTTTACTTAAAGAACAGAAACAGACATAGTAATTGCAGAATTGAAAAGAAAATTAAAAGTCCTTCCAAAGGGAAGTTGTTACATAAATAGAGGTCCATTCATATAATGGAACACTCTTCACTTGCCAAAAAGAACAAGACAGATGTGCTGATATAGAATAATGCCAAAGTTCATAACAGCGTATGTGATAGGAAGGAATAGAGTAAAAAGGAAACTTCACACATGCACAAAACATGCAATGTAGACACAAGAATATGCTTTTATATATTTGCCATATTGATTTTTTAAATAAAGTTTGCCTCATATTATCAAGTAATATTGGTGATTCAGTCAATTGGACCCCAATTTTTTTTTTAATTTGGCTTCTCATGTTCCCTACCCACTGCTGAGTAACTAAGAAAGTAAGTGCCATCGAGTCTGAGAAAGCATGTGGAAAAAGAGATAGATATCTGGTTCAGCCAAATATGTCATTGGTCTGGTTTGATCGTCTATATTAGTTATATCTTCATTTACTTTAGGGATCAATTTAAATTGAGTATGGAACCATTAGTGACCTTATTCACAGTAAGCAATGCTACTGAAAGGTATGCTACTCTAGTCTACTAATTATACGCCTAGCTCTAGGTAGAGCAAAGAAAAAAAAATTTGAGATGCACCACATTACAAAGCATGACAAATCAGAGTGAATATTTTTCTGTACTGAAATATTTTATAATTACATGGTTAAACTAAATATAGAACTGGTAATGTACAGAAATCTTCCTCTGAAATCATCAAGATATGACTAAAATGTGTCAAATAAAGGGTGAGTTCACTTTTATATAATTGTGAAACCTTTATCCCTTTGCTTTCCTGTTGATTTTACTTCCTTGGATCCTCCACCAAGAGTGATATATTTTTTTTTAATAGAAAAGGATCACAGTGAAGAATACAATTTCTTTTCCACCCCTTCTGCTATCTACTGGTTACAAATTGTATATATCAGCTAAGAAGTCTTCCCACAGCTGGGAAAGTAAGCCAACCACTGCAGTCGGATATTAGGTACTATTAGGTATCTGCATGTTAGGATGATGAAGCAGAAATAATATTTGGTCCATGCTGGGGAATGAATCACGTCCTTCACAAAAGACAGGTTCCCTGTCCTGTGAGTGTGAACCCATTTGAAAATAGAACCTTTGAAAAGGTTATTGAGAGTTAAGGTGGGGACTCCTTTGTGAATAGAAACTTTGATGATCCTATTTAGATGACGCCAAATTGAATAAGCATGGGCCTTAACCCAATGTGACTAAGTCCTTATAAAGAGAGGAAATCTAGGGAGAAGGAGAAATGGATGAGCAGGGGAAGTAGAATCCAGGAGTCAGTAGAATCCAGAGAAGGAGGCAGATCACCATGTGATGGAGACAGAGATGCAAGCCAAGGAACCCTAAGGATTAAGGCAAGCCAGCACCAGAACACTATAGAAACCATGGCCTGTCCAACAGTACATTCCTGCTGTTGAAGCCAACTCAGACCGTGAAGTCACAACAGCCTGGGAAACTAAGATAGGACATTTAATGACCAAGTATTACAACAAACCTGTACATAACTTAGAAAATACAGAAATACCCAAAGAAGAAATTTCAAATAATCAGCATAACAAAATCCAGATAAAACCACTGTCAGTGGTGGTGTTCTTACTTCAATTCTTATAATAAATTGTATCCTACAGTTTTATAATTGTATTTTTTTCACTTGATATATGATGAACATTTCTGAACTCACTAAATAGTCTTCCACGACAATTTTATAGACAGAGATGGATTCCCTTTTCTGTCCCTGCTATAATTCACTCAGCTATTCTCCTTCTTTGGGATTTATAGGTTGTTGGTCTAAATAAAATTTGTGAGAAGGTAATGTTTTTTTTATTAACCAACGAGCTTTAATTAATCATTTTAATTTTGTGTCACTGCATTACCTTGACCTTATTTTAGGCTGCATGTATAGGAAGGGAATCCACAGCAGAACAAGTGGGAGAAGGATTAATTTTCATCTTGAGTTTCAGAGTTGAATTTTAAGATTTCCCAGTGCACAAATTGATTTATAGAAAGGGAGTTGAATCACAGAACCTCAAAATCCTGATTTTAATTCTCAAAGTTTTTGTCATAGACAAACAAACAAAAAGGTCTGGGCCAAATCTCTAACAAGGCTAAATACATTTTACTATTTTAAGATTGAATAAGGTAATTAGGAGCTGTTTAGAGAAAGGAAGAAATTTCAGCTGGAAGCCTAGTACTGCTTAAGAAAAGTGGGATGGCAATTCCAAACTAGAGAAAACCACAAATTGACTTAAACATTTCCAAATTAATTACAATTGAATTCTACAAGTTTAGTGAAATAAAAGTTAATATAATGGCTTTTCACATTTGAGAATGTGGCTTGAACAATTCATACACATTTAATAATTGTTGCACATATCTATAATTATAGTTTTATAGTAAACCCCTAGAAGCAGAACTCAATGATGACCATGTCTGATTGACTGGACTGATACTTAAATGTGAACCAGACAGGTTCAGCGACAAGAAACCAAATTAAGATTGAGTGTAAAAAGTATGGTGCATTTAAAGACAGAAATTGCCATATTCATTGTTATTGCTATCATCATTGTCATATCCCCTTTTTGTTAAGTGCTTATTTTTTATACGGAGGAAGAAGCAGAGAGTTAGCCACCTACTGCAAAGGAAGCCCTCAGGAGATTGAACACCAAATGATTGAGTAAGGGGTAACAGTTGTGAAGAGGAGTGGGAAGCAAAAACAAAGGTGCTCTGATGACTGTAAGAAAGAAGAAAGATGAATAAAAGAGTGAGGATAAGTTCTGAGGTGGTCCTAAGATAGCTGAATGAAATATGCTGTGAGAAAAAAGTATTACAATGCTTGTAAACTAATTTTTATAGACAAGTAAGATCACTCTTTATATATGTTCATGTGTGTGCAAGCATCAGTGTATTTGTGTGTATACATACTCATTTATATAACAATCATTGCACTAAAAAAATAGATAGATAGATATCCTATCTTTGTGATAGTTTTTCTTATTGTTATTTATGTTTTCAGTGTCTCTGTTTAACTATAATAGTGAAATCAGAGAAATCAGAGTAGATTTCTCTTGCTTTTAATCCAATCACCAAACCATTGATTGACAAATATTAGGTGTTCATTAAATGTTTAATTAATGTGATTAGGTGGGCAAAGCCCATAACAACTATATTAAAGCCAAACGCAATTTATTGTTCAAATCAGATAGAACCATAGTGGTGTTTTTTGTCCAAAGACATTTGGTATTTGAGAACCTTTATCAAAAGATATTACCTCCCATAATATATCCTACATTTTGTAGGTCAAAAGCAGTTGTATTGCATTTATTGTATGTATTAATGCAACTCATTATATGTATTAATATATTATATGTAGTAATGCAATTTTGTGGTCCAAGAGACCCCATGTCTATATTAGAAATGAAATTCCAGAAGAAAAATTATTGGGTAATTTGATGATGCAGTTTATATATCATTATTCTGAATATTTCTACGACTGTGTTACACTAAAATCAAGCAAATTTACCTGGTGTGCTCAGTACTTCCCATTTCCTTTTACATATGGAAACTGAATTCAATAATCAGTTTATCACTTTATTAAACCATGATACGGGGAAGAATCAGGTTCAACTTTTCAGTAATGTTCCAGTGCTCTCAAGTACTCTTACTTCTCTAGTAAATATAAATGCAGAGTAAAAGAGAAGGAAACTTAAAATGGAATTTTCTCTCCAGAAAGCAATTCAATATTAAACTATTTACCTAACACTGAAAAATTATTTTAAATACTAGAAAAGTTTTGAAATGATCCCTATCCTCTTCTCCCTAATTCATTGTGCTTCCCTAACATTACCTTTTCTTGTAAATGTCTCCATCATTAAACTATATGCTTTATAATGTCTATTGTGGAAAGATAATTGTTAATATATATCAGTGGGATTTTTTAAAGCAGCTATATACCAGGTGGAGCAGTTCTTATGATCTGAAAATAAATTGAAACAAGCCTATTGGGTCATATTTGTTTTAATCCAAGCCACAGTGGATTACATTAAAAAAGCAGATTTGTTTATCACAAGTAGAGAACAGTGCTCTCATCCCTCCTTTTAACTAGATTGGTAGTGTGTGCTGATAAGCCAGAAGGGCACATTAATCCATAAATATTTCCCTCACTGCAACCTATTTTCATTCTAGAAAGTCTATGTAACTGTGATTTTTTTCCTTTCAAATAGCAAAGTCATTAATAAAAATAAGCATGATCCTTTTGTTCTGAAGGAGTACTGACATATCGAAGTTTTGAGACACTCTTTTCTGTTAGCTGTTTTCTATGATCATGGTAAATTCATACACTTTTTCCTCAGGTCAAATATTTTAGAGCCCAGTTAAATTCACACATCTTTAATAGATTGGTTGTAATATTGAAAGATTTAATGTTGAAACAAAATTATCTAGTTTTTTGTATAAATGTTTCCATTTAAGTAGCTGAGTCAGCAATTATGAGATTAAACACATTATATCATGAGAAACCAATTTACAGAGCACTATCTAATTCCTGAAGTCATGATTTTATTTTTTCTGTGTTAAAAAAAATGCTACCATAACAAGTGAATGTATATTTGCTTATATTTAGATTGGAACTTTATAAAATTAAATGGCCATCTGTTTTTGGTCAGGATATTATAAAATGTGTCTCTGCTTAACTGAAGTGACTCTTCAGTGTAGATAAGTCGATACTCTTGAACATTTGTGAAAAAGTGGCTACAAATGACAAAAACATACCCGTTATATGATGGCAGCATCAAATATCTGTGTTATCTAAATTCAAGAATGTGAGAAATCCTTCAATGTTCTAAAAATTCCTTGACAGCCCATTTTGTTAATATATCTTGCTACCAGTTAGCTTTACTCATTGGACATAAAAGTTTGATTGCCAAGAAGGGTTTTCAGGGCTGGAAAATGTAACCCATTAAACTATTGTCAAAAAAATCCATACAACAGTGAATAGAAGGCATAGGTTCTGATTCTAATATTTGTGTAACTGTCTCTGTGCTCATAGGTTTAAATGATTAGTCCTCAGTATACTCTCCCTGAAAATGAAATGTTTGTTTCATTTTCGTTTGTTTGCTGTGGCAGGCAGACTCTAAGATCATCTCCATTATCTCTTTCTCCTGATCTTCATGTCTTTGTACAATCACTTCCACATTAGTGTGACTTGCTTCTGACCAGCACAGCAAAGTTGATGTCACTTCCATGATTAGCTTACATATGATTGCAACTTCCAAGTTGCTAGCAAACCCTCTCCATTGTCTTCTAAGCTTACAGGCTTTGCTAGAGAAGGCAGTCATATTAAAGAGGTCCATCTGGCAAGGAATTGAGGGCAGCTTTTAACCAACAGCCAGTTAGAAACTGGGGCTCTCAGTCTAATAGCCTGCAAGGAACTGAATCCTGCCATCAACCATATGAGCTTGTAAACAGATCCTTCCCCAGTTGTATATTCCGAGGAGACCCCAGCCCTACTTTACTTCTATTTTACAGCTTGTGAGAGATCCTAAAGCAGAGCACCCGGCTCAGCCATGTCTGGATTTCTAACCCTCAGAAACTGTGAGGTAAATGTGTATTGTTTTAAGACATATGCTTGTGGTAATTTGTCACACAGCTATAGGTATCCAATGCAGTCTCTCGCTATAAAGTCATTTCAAACTCTTAATTTTAATTTATTCTCCATTTATAAGGCAGAAGGTCATGAAACACAGGTTCTGGAGCCACACTACTTGGGTTTGAAGCTTGCCCTCCTCCACTTAGTAGCTCAGTATTGGACTTAACAGTTTTCTCTCTCTGTTGTAGAAGTTCCTCACCATTATATTGGCTAATATTTATCCCAGTGTATTACTGTGAGGATAAATGAGATAATGCATGAAAAATGCATAGAACCATGCCTGGTACAGTAAAATATTAACATGATTGACACCTATGATAATGATTATGCATCAAGTTGTGGGAAAATCTTTCATAAGGATATTAAAAGCAAATGAACAGGAAGGGGGCTCTGAAAAAATGCTGGGACAATGGAGGATACAGTCCACCAACCTCTTACCTGGGTTCAGAGCAGCACGTCTGCCCAGTGACAGCATTCTTCACTAAGCTCACAATACATTGTGTGTATGCGAAGACAGCTTTGGGTGTTACCAGGAAATACCCACTGTTGGTGCTGCCCATTTTGGTACTCATTAAATGTCCAATTTCACAGTTTCTGGTTTTACTTATTGAAGAAATATCTAAATGCCAAACAGGATTACTGCTGTAATCAGTGATTTTTCCAGACATTGTCAAGGAGCCTGAAAAAGTTTTGACACTATCAGTTAAAAGATTCCATTCCAGTGGGAAAGTGTTCAAACATTTAAAAATGCCTATTAAGTAAATAAGTGAATGGAAATGAATATCCTTACATGTGTCTTTGACTTTTAAACCTCTTTCTTTCACAATAAGGAGATCTTAAACCTAGTGTCCGGCTTCCTGCTCTTTTGAGGTGAGTCGCCAATCTGGCCACAAATGTGTGGCTATAATAACCATATTTTTAAAAAATTCTTGCAGTAGCTTAAATTTTTTCTCATTTTATACTCCCAATATCTTTCTGAGGTAGTTAGGAGAATTTTATGTTACTTTACTTTTACAGAGCTGTTAATTGGTTCAGCGAGATTAACTACAGGTTGCATAAGAACTGTTAAACGCAGAGAAGTTGGAGACTTGAGGTTCTTCTATTTAAAATTAACACACAACAAAACTTTTCATTTTTTGAAATGGATTTGTTGATGTTTAGCACCCTGTTAGATAACAGGGGCTTTGAGACATTAAAACCTTGATTAAGTCCCACTTTTGCCATTTATTAACATGGATGGCTCAAGGCAAATCACTTAACAAGTCAGGGCCCAACTTTTCATCTATTAAAGAATGATTAAAATATGTATTTTAGATATTTATGATATTATATTTTACTTCTTTGAAAATTGTATGGAATTTTTCATGTATATCTTTTAAATATTATTTGAAAAGATGAAAATAGTATAGCTCTTAATACAATACAGTTTTAAAAGTCAAATATACCTAAATTTTAAAAAGCTGTCTTACACCACTTCTTTGTCTATCTACATCATACACTGCTATTTAGAATAAAACTCTTTCAATTTTGTTTTTTGGCATTTGCCTCCAGATTTCTAAGTAATTTTATTTTTCCATGTACTGAATTATCCATTTTAAACATTATCTATTGAATACATGCTATGGACCCAAAAGATTTTTTACTTTTACAAACCCCCATTTTATATAAATATGCACACTTAGTATTGTTTCTCATTTATCCAAGCTAGTTATATCACAACTTTTGGTTAAATCATTTTTATTATTGACATTAGTATGACTATGCAAATATTTCATAGTCCATCTGTGAGATGTGTTGGCTTTTTTTTCCTGCCATGTATTAGGTGCCCCATTTTTTTCTTTTGCCTGACATATTTACTCACTAATTCGCAAAATTTTAGATAAAGCTGTTAAAATCACTTTCAAAACAATGACAACGAAAAGTAATCTGTCAGTTCCAAGTCCTTTATCTCAGAGACAGCCTTTCTAGAGTCTGTTTTCTCTTTGCTCCAGTCTGGATCAGTTGCTCTGTAGTCCTGCTGCTACAAACATCCTCTCCCCGTTATTGTGGGGATACTTTTCATCTCTCTTTTTTGTAGGATCCAATACTTCCAAGATTCAGTCTTCCTATTCTTGACATACTCTCCCATTTGATGATCCACATTTTTTTCCTGTGGAAGGATACACAGAAGATACTTTTTTTGAGACCTTGAAAGCATAAAAATATCTTTCCTCTGAATTATTCATTTGATTTATTATCAAACACTGATAGAATTTAATATATGCTAGACTCTGTTCTAATTACAAATATTAACTTCAGAATTTGTTGCTAGTTTGCTGGATATAAAATTCTAGCTTGAGAATAATTGCCATCAAAAGTTTGAAAGGGTTTCTACATTTTTTTCCTAGATTTCACTGTTATTTTTGATAGGTTAGATGCCATTTTTATTCCAAATTGTTTGCATGCAAACTTGTATCATTTTTTTCTCTCCTAGCTTTATTTTTGTGTGTTTGAATAGAATGATGATGTTCTTGGTGTAAATAGTTTTAAATTCATTTGTCTCCAAACATCTAATTTGAAAATTCATACATTTGATCTTTTGGGTTTTTGTTCCATGTTTTCATTTATGACTACATTCCTTTTCTCTTTCTTTCTCTGTTCTGTCTACAGATATTGACTGGGTTCTTCGGACTAATTGCATTTTTAATTTTAAAAATAGTTTTACCATCTACTTGCTATTTCTTTAATGTTTTGTTCTGTTTGGGGAAGATTCCTTCAAGTCTGACTTCCAAGTCTTTCATTTATTCCTTTAAGTTCCTGCTAACTTATTTTTAACTTCTACAAGCTTATGTTTATTCTCTAAATACTCTTTGTCCCAGCCTCCTGTTCTGATTATGAGACAATTATAGATGTTTTGAATGTTCTTCTGCAGTCTGCATTAACTTACTTTTCTCTGAGTTTCTTTATTTTCTTTTTTTCTTTTTTCTTTTTTTTACTAAGATCTCTGTCTTTCTTGTTGAAAATTTCCTCCAGTGCCTGGTGATCCTTGAGCATTCTTCCACAACTATGAGAGATACATAAAATTAGACAGCAAATGTGCACTTGGGTTAAAAGTTGAATTGTGGGCACTTCTAACTTTGGAAGAACTTAAAAATTTTCTTTGGATGTTTGAAATTCACGCACTTTGACGAATAATCTAGAATGCCCATATTATAGCTTATTTAGAACACAGTGCACTGTAGTTTTACAGAGTATTTTGTGGCTGGGTAAACTGTGAGGCTATCTCTATATATCAATACAACTGGCTAAAAATTTCAATCAATCAGTTAGCTGTTACTTTACTCCCCAACACTAAATACACATTTTTAAACAAAATATATTTATTTTAAGAAAATAAAATCAGAAGTATGCTTCCTGGGGATGGATCATCCTATGACTTACTAGTCTATTCAGATGGGAAAGGGGAGCACTGGAAAATATAGAAAGACACAGGTGCTACCTAATCACAGATATTTAATTTTTAGCATGTGTGGAGTTTTAAGTATGTGTCCCATCAACGTACTAATCACCCTATAGTCTTTAAAGTACTTTTCTCAAAAGCTTTACAGGGTATTCTAAGGATGAGGAAATAGGCATATGGAACATAAATAATTCATCATTTCTTAAGTAGAAGAATAAAGATTTGAACATATATCTTAAATTAATCTGTAAGCTCTATTGCTTTTCTACAACAAAATGAATGTAATTATTAATGACTCCAAATATTCCTAATTTTCAGTCATCATTTTGGAATAAATTATCATCATCATTTTCATTAATAAGTAATTATTGGTGAATTCTATAATAAAATTATTTTATAAAAAAGACAGGTCATAAATTATATTTGGCTAAAGTAAAACTTTTTATTTTTATGACTTTGTAAAACATCCCATTTATTCATTTTATTCTTAGAGTAAATACTTGTTTTATATTTTAAGTCATGTATTTTCCTTACTTGAAATGGTAAGTAATTTCAGAGAATTGATATCCATCAAATAGCTGTAGAAAAATGATTTCAGGAAATCTTTAGTTTGTAAAATATCATCCCTTGATTTTTTTGGTATACTATTTTATTTTCCACTTGAAGATTAAAACCATATTTTTAAAATCAGGCAACTGGCTCAAGAATCTATTCTCCAATGCAAATGAACTATATTGTAATAGTAGTGGCCAAAATCAAAACTAAAGTTGTTAGAAAGGATTCAATTCATGAATACTTTCTCTAAGACTGACAATATTTATAATAAGCATTTAATGTAGTAAAAAAAATAATTTCACAAATATTCCCCTGTTTTTAGGAATACTTTTAAACTTACAAGTTTTCTTTTCCATAAGAATTTTATAAAATAATCTTGGCATTGGATGGTGTTGATGGTAGCACAATATTGTGAATGTAATTAAATCCACTGACATGTACACTTAAATATGGTTAAAATGGGAAATTTTGTGTTACACACACACATATATAACCACAATAAAAATAATTTAAAATTCCATGAAATGACATTTGCATACACCATCTCATCTTGGCCATACACATATGTGTGAACACATACAGAAATGAACACTGGAATTCCAACCACCATAATTGGGCTCAAGGCACTGTTTAATCACTTACTAGGTGTATAAGCTGAGGAAATTGTTCAAAATCTGTGTCTCAGTTTCCTCAATTGCAAAATGAAGTGAATATTTCATAAAATTAATTTCATAAATTAAACAATAAATATTTAAATGGTAAATAATTAAATAAATAAAATTGTTATACATAATGTTATAGTAGTGAATGAGAATGAAGAAGCCTCTTCAGAGAACATTCATGTTAGAGAGCCTTTCTCTGCCATGTAATGTGGAAGCAGTTATTTAACATATTTAGGCTATGAAAAATGATAAGATTATATAATTATTTATGTTTTCTTAGTGCCTTTAAAAACATCATCTATTTAACATATGTTGCTTATGTGAAAGTTGATTTCTTATGGTTTCCCTTACAATTTTACAGTTGCAGTGCATCTGCCAGTTAAATGTAATATCACTCTTGAAAAAAGAAAAATATAAAACCCTAAATCATAATGTGAAAATGAGTGAAAATTATCTTTATGCTTTATATTTGTGGCTTGACAATTTGAAAGGAATGAGGAAAACTTGAAGTTATTTTGAGTCAACTAGATGTTGAAAAGATAAGGAAGCAATGTGTTTCAGGAAAGGCTAGATAACAACAATATTTCTAATAACTGTGAGAAATAGTAAAAGTGTTATTTACACATTACAGAAAAGGAAACTAGTGTAATACCAAGTACCTATGGTAGCATGCTCAAATCATGTTTATACAGAGTTCATGGATATATAATTAAAAGGAACAGAGAACAAGGAACACTGAGATGAAATCTAAAATGTATTATTTCCTTATATAAAGTTTATTCCAGATTTTCGCTATCATCTCTAAAGAATAGTAATTCTTATATTTTGAGGGGAAAACAAACAAAAATCATAACAAATGACTCCACCAAAACTGCAACAATAATTTATATTTAAAATAAAGGAGAATCATTAGAAGATTTATGAAAACTTAGAAAATTTTACTTTGTGATACTGAGGTAAGCATGAAATGTTATATAATTATGTCATCGTAATGATGTTATGATTTATATATTTAAGAAGTTTAATTAAATGTGCCTCATAAATTCCATTAGAAAGATGAAGGGTAGAAGAATGGCAAATTAACACATTTCATCTGTTCCCTTCCTGAAGTGACTAAAATGAAACAAAAAGGATTAAAATATGCATAAATTCACAAGGACAAATGGAACTGGAGAGGAGCCAGGAAGTGTCAATACTTTGGAAGTGAGAAGCCGATTACAAGACTAGTAGCTGATTTACCACGCAGGAGAAAGCTGAAACTTCAGCAAGCCAATTCATGTCACAGAAATCTGAAAGTCTTAGGAATTGAGGGTGAAATGAATCTGAAAGCAGGATGATTGGTGGAAAGTCTACATAATAAAATTTAGACCTCCAGATTCCTTCCCTCATCCTTGTCCAAGTGAATAACCCACTCCCACCTGGGCAAGAAGCTTACTCTCTGATGAGTTTTAACTAAAGGGTCTCTGGTCTCTAGGCACAACTAAGATGGGCTTGAATGAAAGTCTACATTCTGAATCATGAGACCACTAGAAGTACTATAAGATCCCTGTTGAGAACTTAGAGTAATTTAAGGAGGCACTCATAGTTCATTTCAAATAGACATGAGGCCTTCTGAGGATTTTAAGACATGACTTACAGATCTTCATTGTTAAATATTAGGCATTCTAACAAAATTTAAATTTAAAGTGTTGTCCCACATAACCTTAAGGTAGAGGTAGAGAATATCTAATCTTGAAGAAATTCTTGGATGTGACTTTGTTGTAATAGAGTAGATTATAAACTGGTACACAGGACGTCCATAAGTTTTCACAGGAATTGAATAAACTTGGACTGAAGTGGATTGAGATGGTAAATAAAAAAATGACATTAGGACTTTGGACTTTCAAACTTTTAAGGCAGGGAACAGATTGAGAAGGCTACTCACTTAACAAACATGAGTCCTTTGTATACAAAAGGAAGGCTGACTGGGAGGGTGAAATCAGGAGCTTGGAAGGTGGATACAAGCAATACAGAGAACAACTATGAGGTAGGAGGAATGAGCCCTAACGAAGGAATTGGCAACATGGCCCAGGTGGATTTAAGAGCTACTATGGGATCAGTAATTGCCCTCTGCCTCCCGTGTTCCTCTATTTTGAAAGGAAGTATCTACATCAATTGGGATATACCTGCCCTATCATCGTATATTGGGTAAGTACAGGGAACATAACTTCTCACTTTAGGCCTCAGGTCTCCATATCAAGAGAAATCAAACTCAAGAATCCCCATCTGCAACTGGATCTAATTTAGATAATGAGATTCTAGACTTGGGGCTATTATTTATCAATATTGATGAGCCTTTGTTGAGGCTTAGGAGAGAGGAGGGCAATTTGCATGTGGGAAGAATGTAAACAATATATAGCCACAGAGCAGAGGTGACAACGTGAAAGTTTGTCTTCAAATTTTTTGCCACTCCTTTCCTCAAGAGGTGGGCTAGAGTCCCCTTCCTTTGAATCAGGGTTGCTCTTAGTGACTCACTTGTAACCAATAGAAGGCAGAGGAGAGAAGATCCTAGACTGACAACTTTGAAACAGTCCTAGATAGGAGCTAAGATATCAAATTTGGTAGCTTTCTCTGGGGGAGATGTTTTCAAGAAAAAAATTGGGATGTATATTATCTCTAGTGTATGGACATATGGCAAAGTGATTTATATACTTTTTATGGAGAGCCTGGGAATGAATTAGTGATAAACACATTTTTAAAAAACCTAGCAAAAACAACAGCTATGTGCATCCCACCCCAAAAGCAAATTTTAACCCCAGATTAAAAAGAAGTTAAAGAAAGAGCATGTAAGAGGGCAGATGTGGCTCAAATGATTGGGTGTACATCTCCCATACGGAGGGACATGGGTTCGATCCCCGGGACCTCCCAGTTAAAAAAAAAAAAGAAAGAAAGAGCATGTAATTGTATTATTCTTCCTTGTTTCATCACATTAATATTTAGAATCATATTAACAAAAACATTGAAAAATAATATCAAAGGAGGCGATAACAGCAATCATTTTTAAAGCACATATCTACAGTATCTTCAGAAACAGAATTCCATGAATTTTGCTTTTTTAGTAGAAAAGCTAACAACTCTAAATAATGAACCTGAGAGACTACACTTACCTAGTATGCCAAGAGCATATTTTGCAAAAAATATGCTTAACTTAAACAGCCAATGCAATAAGAGTAATGCCAACTGAACTTACCGCTCTGTGCAATCTGTTAAATTTTGTGTTATGTGGGTATGTGTGAATAGGAAAAAGCTGTTACTGCCAATATCCCTGCGAAAACATTCAAATACTGAATAACTTGTTCTTTTAAATCTGAGGAA
>PVKH010009667.1:0-18667 GCA_004027955.1 Chaetophractus vellerosus
AAAAAAAAAAAAAAGTGTCATTGCTACCTCACAGACACCTAAAAAAAGTACAATTCTAAAATATTATTGAAGATCTAGTTAGCAGGAGCTATTTAATTCTCACTTTTCACTGTTTCCTGATTTATTTTTCCCATTTAAAATATGTTCTGTCTTCTGGTGTGTGGTCCAACTATCTTTGAAGTCACCATGGCTTGCAGTTGTATGCTTACAACTCTGGCTGCTCAGTAAAAGTCCTACTGGAAAGATACAGTTCATCAAGTCATGATGTCTTGTCTATGAAGACACGAAACAGTCTTTCTGCATAACAGTTCTGAGTAATTTGGCTGATAAAATGACAATAGAAAATCATTTCTGGAGCACTACTGAGGCACTGAAAGTCAAACATTTGACAGCATTGGGAGGGAAAGTACTTAGGCCGTGTTCATTGAATATCAGGTTCATTATTTCAGTTTGCCTCAAGATAAAGTTGAGATACATTTAGAAGGAAGAAAATCTTGTCAATGCAATATGATACAACTCTAAGGAACAGAGGGTTTTTGGTTTAAAAGTTACAGTAAAATAGATGTAGGTGGTATAAGAAAGGAATAAAAAATATTACTTAGTTTTTAATAATTTATAATTAATATGGATAGGGAATGTATTAGTATATCTCAGTATAAACAATAGGGGCATTATAAACAGCTTGTATGCAAGCCTACATTTAAAATATCAGTTTCTTGGAAAATTAAAAGAAATGAACCAAAAAGAATAGAGAAATTGATTAAATCTAAGCTGAGTTTAAGTTTAAAATGAAGCTCTTAAAAGTTAGTGTATACATATAAATTTATATACATTTCATGCAAAATGCCTTATTAACAATTTTAAGCTCTGAAATAAAATCTCCTCACCAACTGTTAGAAATAGACAGCTGTGGCCTGGCCAGAAGTGAAACACTGATGGTGAGCCAGCACACTCTAAAAGAGTGCTATGTTTGAAAAGAGTGTCAGCCAGTCTTTTTAAAAAAAATTTAAGAACTCTGTGTTTATGTTTGAGCCCACAGTTTCTTGCTTATACTCATCATGTCGTTAGCTATTCCGAAAGAAGAAAAAAGAACACTACAGACATATACTGTTTTCCCATTCCCCCCCCCCCCCCCCCCCCCAAAAAAAAAAGAGCCTGTTTTGAGAATATAGTTTGGTTTGGAAGTTGTGGCTGTCTCTTCTAGGCTTTTCTACTCAGAGAAAAAAGTTTACCACCCAGGATTGTTTACGGCTTCACTTTCTTTTCTTTAACTATGCAGAACTTGATGACTGTGAGGGTTTGGCAGATTTTTTCCTCACTGCATAGCTTGTTATGTACCATAGTTAATTTCTTAGAGGAGCACCTTTCGGTGATTTAGACCAGTTCTCAGCCCTGTTATTTGTTGTTGTTGTTGTTGTTTGCTGCTTCTAGGTGAAGGCTGATGTCTCTTATATTTTCTCATTGGAGACAGACTCCATGGATTGGGGGCTGTGGCATAGCTGCTGCTCACCCATAGTCCCTCAGCCCTTGCCCTATCTGGGCTCATTGGCCACCTTCTACATCTCAGCACCTCTTTCTTTTTGCTTGAGAACTTTCCCTGCTACCAGCTACTCTGCCTGGTTAGAAATGCCAGGATATTCACCTTCACCCTGGGAGCAGCCCTCAACCAGTAACTGACAGGAGGTGGCAGTGAAACCCCGGCTCCTTTCAGGCTCAGGGGGTTGGCTCTGAGGCACATACTTTTCACATCCAGTTCCACAGCAGGATTAAGCTCCAGCTTTCCACAGTGGTGCCTGCTGGATGACATACTCTTTATTGGCTTCTTTCCTCTTCCCTTCTCACTTCTCCAGTTCTCTACCAGTGTTTCCTGGGACCACCTCACAAATGAACTACCTGAGCTTAAAACCTATCGCAGGGCACGCTTCTGGAGAAATCCAAACCAAGATATAGTAGTAAACGGTAGCCCTAGTTTTTTCTCCTTTTCTCAGAAATGTGAAAATGATGTCTTTATACAAATAGCCTCAACCTCCTTTTTAACAAATTCTGGATCAAATTTGCTACTGTAATCCTTATTAAATTATTTAATACTACACTTCACAACTGACCATTCATACTTACATTAGTATTTTTGTTTTGTTTTGTTTTGTTTTGTTTTTTGTTACATATCCCTCCCCTTTCTGCTTGCTCTTGCTGTGTGTTCATTTTTTGTGTTCTTCTATGTCTGCTCTGTCTCCCCCCGCTGCGGCGACAAGCCGATTCAGCTCACCACGCAGGCGGCTTGCCCCGCTTGTGGGCGGCTCTGCTTCCGTTTCCAGGCGGCTTTTGCTCTGTTCGCAGGCAGCTTTGCTCAGTTCGCAGGTGGCTCACCCCGCCCATGGCGGCTTTGCCTTCTCAGGAGGTCTGCCCGCTCGGAGAGGTCCCCGGGAACCGAACCCGGGGCCTCCCATTTGGTGTACCGGCGCCCTATCCACTGGGCTACAGCCGGCCCCCTACACTAGTATTTTTATGGGAGCATATGTGTTCTTTGATCCTCAGCCGCCTCATTTTGGGATTTTGGGTGTCCATGCATCCAAATGAGCTTAAAGTCTAGTGATTCCTAGGGGTACTACATATGGAGTATATTTTAATAGACCTACCTGAGAACTGAAGTACATGAATATCTGAGATTTAATTTTTTTAACCAATAAGAGATATGGCAAATGGATTTTTAGAAAATTTCTCCCTGTGCATTGCTCTTTTCTTTAAAAAAATTTTTATTTTTCAGAAAAATACATAAATAGGTTTATATAACTTTGATGAATTTTCACAGAGTGAATACATCCATACTTCTACCAAGATAAAAAAAAAAAAACATTACCAGCTGTGCTTTGATGTTGAATTCATGGGTTCTATATTGAATTTTCCTGAGGATATTATATATTCTCAATAACTTTTTTTCCTTCCTAATATAAATTATTTGTTTGTTTAACTTTCAAGTGTAAATCTTACATGGATGCAAGCCAGTATTTGACTAGAATTGTTACAATATCAGAAACATTAAGCTTGTAAAGGACTGATAGGTTAAAAAGCAAAACAAAACACATGCACAAACTATTTATGGTTCCAGCATTTATTTGTTTGTTTTCAATTTTAATTTTAAAAAATACCCCCCCCCCCTTTTAAGTAGGAAGAGACTGGTTATCTTTGTAAGACACATAGTCTGGTGTACTTAATAGGATCCAATTAATTTTCTTTCTCCCACTTATCATTTTCTAATATTTTTTTCTGACAAGACTTAGAAACAAGTAAAGTCTTTTGTGGAAAGTAAATGTCAGGTGAATCAGTGATGCAGTTAATATCTTAGAATTACATTTCATGAGTTTTATGGCCCTGAAATGAAATTGTTTCTAATAAATGACATTTTTTTTTCAGCTAATGAGGTACTGTATATACAGTCTTTTTTCCTTGCAGTTGTCCTCCTGAGTGAATTATATTCTAAATGGAAAAGGCCTGTGGTTTTGAAGTAATTGTTTCAGAAAGCTGGAGACTATTGAGAATCTGCCTGTATGAAAGGCTAGGGACTGAAGTCAGAGAAAGGCCTGGAGGTGGTGGCTGGGAGAACGATCTTGAAATCAGAATGACAGCTCACAGAGGAATTGGAGAAGTCGAACTGAGGAACAGGGCTGAGAAGGGCATGTTGAGCCTGGTGGGACTGAGGGGAGATTGCTGTGCAAGCCCGTTGAGGGCAGTGGCAGTGTGGGCCACAGAAAGAGTTGAGGAAGATTACGGTGGTCACCCCAAATGGTAGGTAGCAGCCGCAGAAATAGGCAGTGATTAGAGGAGAGATAACAGTGTTTTTTTCCCCTTAGTTTGTTTTTTTCATTGACATTAGACATGAGAAAGCTGATGTACTCTAACACAACATCTTTATCTAATGAGGTATGCTTATTTTGCTTCATTTCTTAATGTAGTTCTTTAGCTTTGTGGCAAATTTGGTTTGTAGAGCCCAAGGTGCCAGTGGCTTTGCCTCTGTTCTTTGTAGATCAGCCTATTTGTTTCTGGCAGACTGAGGCACTCAGTTCTAGTAAAGGCTCTTCTGGTGAAAAATATCAGAAATTACTCAAGGTAGTGTAGGAAAATGAAGGCTTATTGCCAGAATAGTGATATTTCGCACCATTTCAAGGAGAGGAAAAGAACTATAGCTTGGCCTCATGAAAGCTAGGCCTGGAAAGCCTTTTGGCACCCAGGCTATTCTCACACAATAGCCCTCTGCATTTGTCTCTGCTCTTCCTCTCTATGTCCTCCCATACAAGAGCTCCATTCTCACATATGATTTCTTTGAAGTGAATCTTGAGAATGCATACATCATTTCACAAAAGAAGAAATATAAAAGTCCAGTGAATAAGTGAAGAAATATTCAGACTTGCCAATAATGAAGGGAAGGAAAATAAAATACCATTTCATCTATCAAATTGGCAAAGAGTTTTATAAATTATAATCTTTAGTATTGGGGGGGTGTAGCAAAATATGCACATTCACATAGTGATGGTGAAAGCTTGTATTGGTTTGCTCTTTCTGTAAGGCAGTTTGGAATTGTGATTTGTAATTGCCTTAAAATTTGCAAACCTTTTGATCCAACAGTCCTATGATTAAGATTTATTCTAAAGAGGTTCTCATGAATGTTTATAAAGATTCATCCACAAGGAAGGTCCTTGAAGTTTGAGTTATAGTTGCAAAATTTTTGAAATAACTTAAATGCCCATCAGTAAGAATTAAATGAATTATTTAACACTTATATATGAAGACATGCTATTCACTTAAAAATGGGGACTAAGCCAGTTCTAATATAGTGTCTTCCTTTATCTGTTATATACATTTTATGTGTTACATATGCAGTATGCCTATATATACATAAAAGAGTGGAATATAAATACCAAAACCTTGTAATCATCTTATAAGCTCCTAGAAGGTCAGAACTCTGGCTTTTATTTATTTCTGCAACTCAAGATACTTGGCATTTTGTAAATGTTCAATTAATGTCAACAAACTAATTAGGACACTTCTTTTTAGCTTCAGTGTGAAAATAAGTGAGCACTGTGCAAGGTATTTTATATACCTCTTTAGTACAGATGCTTATGCACATATCATAGTCATTATTAATTGTTTATATCTTATTGCTTTTCTCTTTCCAAAAATGAAAGATTACTAAGAGTGATAAGAGGTAAATATATGTAAATGACATATAGGAGAAATTTGATAGGGTATTATTTTTCCAGAAGTGGTAACAGAAAAGTGTGTTTTCTGACCATACATTCTATTCTCTCTTCCTGCTAGACAGTGATGATCATTTGAGATTGGATTGTGGCAGCCGCTCTCTTAGCAGAATCCATAAATATATATTCTCTGAGTCTGAAAAGTCTCTGAGAAATTTTAAATGTTGTGTTTTCCTTTTAATGATAATCTTAACAATTAATGTTGCATAATCTGGATCATCTTGATTTCACTGCATACACTTAGACAAATGGTCATGTTATTGCTGAGTTATATTACTTTAATACCTAGAGTCAATAAAGAAATAAATAGAGGCAGACATAGTATATAAATGGTGCGTCACCCAAAGTGATGACCAGATAGCATCACTGTGAGTTAAAGATAGTTCAAATGAAGAAGAGCTTGAGAAGACAGAGTTCTTATGCAGTATATGGTAAATAGCATGCTGAAATTCAAAATCATGTATACTGTTGACATCACTAGTACGTTTCATGTAATTAATTTACATTATTGTGCATCACATATAATGAACTTTAAATTTGAAATTTTTTTGGTTTTCTAGTTTTGTTAGTATTTTAATATGTGGATGTATTAGGTTTCATCATTGTATGAGAGCTTTTCATTTTAGCAGATAATCATTGTTACAGTCTGCCAGGGACTGTTCTTGGAGGTGGGGATAAAGCAGTAAACAAAACAAAGTCCGTCTCCTCATGAAGGTTACATTTTCGTGGAGGAAGATAGACATTAAAAAATAAATTATGTAAGTAAATAAATGTCAGGTTCTGATAAGGGCTACAGTGAAAGTTGTAGCATAGTAAAGGCGATAGAGAGTGGTGGGTTTAGAGGGTGATGCTGCTATAAAGGCCAATTAAAAGAGGCCCTTCTAAAAAGGTGGTGTTTGAGCACAAACCTGAAATTGGGAGCAAGCCATGCACAGACTCTGGGGAAGAGTGTTCTAGGCAGAGAGAACAGAATTGTAAGGCTCTGAGACGAACTTCCCTATTGGGGTCAAGGATTAAGGGGCCGCAATGGCTGCAGTAGAGTGAACAAGAGAGAAAGTAGAAAACGATGAGGTCCTAGAGAGGTGGGTGGGGAGTCAGAGGGACCAGCGACTTTGGGCGTGGCTCTCACTGAGAAGGAAAGACTTGGGGGTTTTGAGCTGAGGAGTAATTTGATTAGACTTTGCTTTAAATGGCTCACTCTGGCTATACCAGAAAATAGACTAGTGGGACAAAGGTGGAAGCAGGGAGAGCAGTTAGAAGACTAGAGTTATCAGTCCAGGGAAAGAGAGCGGATATAAAGAGTACTCAGCCCTATTTATGTTAGACACATGTAAGTTCCATTATGGTAAAAATGTCCATACTGGGGACCATTGAGAATGTTTTCTTTCAAAAGGAGCCCTCTATACTATTATTCAGGTGAACTGTGATATTATGACTTTTGATTGGGAACCTGAGAATGACTGTAGAAGAAAATTATGTCTGTTCTATAGGTTAAGCATCACTGGAGACTGGTGATGCTTAAATGGCTACCTCAGCCAATAGGAGTTTATTGGCTGCAATTATAGAATTAGGAGGGATACTATTTGAATAAGAATTTTCTCCTGTTGTTAGCAGAGAAGAAGACTTGCCTTTGGAACCAGACCATTTCAGAATAGGAGTTTGAGTATGTGTATGTGCACGCACCCGTGTATAGAGTGTGTGTTTGTTGGTTGTGGAATGTTGGAAGAAAATTAATTTTACTAATAAAGGTAATTCTGACTTTAAAGAGAATAACTTTGCTGTCCATATAAAAGGAGGGCGCACTGGAAGAATAAAAATAGTAGAGGGGCCGGCTCGATAGCCCAGTGGATAGGGCACCGGCATACCACATGGGAGGCCCCGGGTTTGATTCCCGGGGACCTCTCCTAGCGGGCAGACCGCCTTGAGAATGGCAAGCCGCCATGGGCGGGCCAGAGCTGCCATGGGCAGGGCAAAAAACTGCCACGGACAGAGCAAAAGCTGCCACGGGCAGGGCAGGTAGCCCACGAATGGAACGCAGCCAGCCACCCGCTAACTGAAAGCCGGCCGTGAATGGAAGCAGAAGCCGCCCACAAGCGGGGAAAGCCGCGCCTGCGCAGTGACCAGTCTTGACACGTCGCCGCAGCGGGGGGGAAGGGGAGATATGTAATAAAATAAATAAATCTTTAAAAAAAATAGTAGATTAAAGATGGCGTTTGATATACAGGCTCCATTGCTTTCAGCTTCTGACTGTTCCATCTGTGGCTTCCTCTCTCCCAGATTCCTCTCTCAGCTCCTGGGTGCCTTCTCTTCATTTCTGTGGCTTTTTCTCTGTGTATCTACTGCTTTCAGTCCTCCATTTGTAAAGGACTCCAACAAGAGGACCAAGACCCACCCTGGGTCCTGCAGTCTAATCAGAGGCACTCAATTGAGGCCAAAGGGTCCCACACCCACAGGAATGGATTAGCTTTAAAAACATGATCTTTTCTGGGGTCTACAAAAAGCTTCAAACTGTCAAAGGGTATCTCTCTAAAGCCTTCTGTCATCTGTTTGTTTTTGTCATCTATATACATTTCTGGCATGTAGGAATACAGTTGACTTTTTTGCCTTTATTGAGGTGAAATTCACATAACACAAAATTTGCCATTTTAAAGTGAACAATTCAGTGCCATTTAGTATATTTACAATGTTGTGCAATCACCATCTCTGTCTAGTTCCAAAACATTTCCTTACCCCAAAAGGAAACCCCATACCGATTAAGCAGTTGTTCCCCATTGTCTCTTCACTCACATGTTGGCAGCTACTAATCTTTTTTCTGTCTCTATAGATTTATCTTTTCTGGCTATTTCATATAAATGGATAAATGGAATCATAAAATGTGTGACCTTTTGTATTTGGCTTTTTTTTTTTTTTTTTTTTTTTTTTTTTTTTTTTTTTTTTTTTACTTAAGATGGTTTTGAGGTTCATCTCCATTGTAGCATGTTATCAGTGTGCAGTTTTGAAATTCTATATGGACCTAGTATCCAGGAACCTTGCTAAACCGTGTTATTCATTCTAATAACTTATCTGTAGATTCTTTTAGATTTTCTACCTATGTAATCCAATGATCTGTAACTATAACCACAGTTTTGTGTCTTCCCTTTCAAATTTTATGCCTGTTATTTCATTTTCTTGCCTTATTGTACTGGCTGATGTGGTGATTTCTTTTCAACATTTCATCATTAAGTGTGTTTGCTGTGGATTGCCCTCATCAGGCTATGGAGATTTCCATCTTTTCCCAGTTTGCTAAGTGTGTTCATGGATGAATGATGAATTTTTTTAAATGCTTTTTCTGCATCTTTTGAGATGATCATAATATTTATGTTGTTAGTGTGTAATATTATGTTGACTTTCTCTTGCTAATCAAATTTCCATTCCTGACATTGCCTCAGCTTGGCTTTGATTTATAATACCTTTAAATAATGCTAGATTCAGTTTGCTTTCGTATAGGAGTTTTACATCTATGTTCATGTGTAAAACTGGCCCATGATTTTCCTTTCTCTGATTTTTGTTAAAATTTGATATCAAGGTTATAATGGCCTCATAAAATTAGTTGGTATCTCTCCTTTTTCTGTTGCCCAGAAGAATTTGTGTAAGACTGGCTTTGTTTCTTCCTTTAAATATTTAGCAAAATTCCTACTGGATGTGGTATTGTCTTTGTGGGAAATTTTTAAATTATGGTGCATTGGTGACTGATTCTCTATGGTACGTCTACATATTTTGTGACAGCTTTTGTACAGACTGTCTTTTTGAGGATGTTTGCATAGCAAATAGCCTTTTTTAAAAAAATATTTGTTTATTTACATCCCTAGACCACTGCCCCTTTGAGCCACAGTCACAATTATAAATCAGCAATATTAGTTATACTCACTATAATGCATTACCATCAGCTCTAATCATTTCTACACATTTATAATCAACCTAATTAAAAATTCTATATACATTAAGCATCAGTACTCCTTCTTAGCCCTCATCCTATATCCTAGTAACCTATACTCTAGATTTTAACCCCATGCATTACTCTCCGTATTGAGTTCATATTAGTGAGACCATACAATATCTGTCCTTTTGTGTCTGGCTTATTTCACTCAACATGTCCTCAGGGTTCATGCATGTTGTCGTGTACCAATTTCATTTCTTCTTACAGCAGCACTCTATTCCATTGTATATGTATACCACATTTTGTTTATCCATTCATTGGATGATGGACACTTGGTTTGTTTCTGTCTTTTGGCAGTCGTGAATAATGCTGCTCTGAACATCAGTCTGCAAATGCATGTTTGCATCTTTGCTTTCAGTTCTTCTGAATATATTCCTAGTAGAGGGATTGCAGGATCATATAGCAGTTCTATGTTTAGCTTCCTGAGGAACCGCCACACTGTCTTCCATGGGGCTGCACCGTTTGACATTCCCACCAACAGTGAAGGAGTGTTCCTATTTCTTCATATCCTCTCTAACACTTGTAGTTTTCTAGCAGGCTCCTTTTAAGATTGGGAATTTCCTGTGCTTGACTGCTGTGTACATAGCATCCATCTGTGCTGCTCTGCATCTCTGTGGGGGGCATGAGGAACTGATGCCTACTTTGCTATGAGAAATAAGTCTTTTTTTCTCTGAACCAAGAGTCTCATGTCTTCTGCCAGCATCTATGAAACTAGGTGAGGTTAACTAGATAACTTTCAAGTAAAGCAAAATCTCTGACCCTTTTACAGTTCTTGGTATCAAATCAATTTCTTTAATTGTTTAGAACTGTTTGGATTTCCTATATTTTTTAAAGTCAGTTTTGATTTTCAGACATTTCTTCATTTCAACTGAGTTGTTGAATTTATTGGCGTATATTTCTTCTTCATTTCTTTTGAAATGTCTGTAGGATCTGTAATATTTTAATTTTCATTCCCAATATTGATAATTTGTATTTTCTCTATGTATAGAATTCTAGGTTGGGAAACTTTCATTGAACTCATTGAAGATAGTCCATAATCTTTTTTTTTCCCTTGGAAAATTCTGTTCATTTTACTGATGCTTTCTGACTGTAATCTTACATTTTCCTCTGATAGCTTTTTTTTTTTTTTCCTTTATCTTTGATTTTCTATGGTTTTCTAAGTGTGAGTTTCTATTTACTTAAGGTATCTGGCATTCAATGAGCTTGTCATATCTAGGATCACTGTATTTCTTCAGTGTAGAAAAGTTTCAGCCATCTTCACTTTAAATATGGCCTCTGCTGCATTCGTGTCTCCCCCTCTGAGATTCTGATTAAACAAATGTTTTAAACATGTGTAAATCTTTTCACCATATCTTTGTTATCACTTACTCTCCCTTCTGACCTTTCTACCTTTTTACTTTCTATGCTGCACTCTGGAAATTTTATTTTGCCTCTGTTCCAGTTTACTAATTGTTTCTTCATTTGTGTCTACCCTGCTATTAAATCCACCCAGTGATGTTTAAATTTCACTTATTATATTTTAAATTTCTGAACACAGTCCATTTGTTTTATAGTTTGATATCTGAGAATTATAATTTCTAAGTCTTCTAGAATCTCTTTTTATTGTTGACTACTTTTGCTGGTAGTCAAGGAATCTAGTTTCTTGGCTGTGTGTTGGACATTATATTTGTGAAATCATTTGTAGGAATGTCTTGGTTTCCAGTGAAATTTCTTTCCTCCAGAGAGGATTTGTATTTGCTTCTGCCGAATTCTTGGGATCACTACTAGTCTTGACCCACTATTTCAGTCATTTATTTCTCTGTAATAAATTACCCCAAAACTTATGGGCTTATAACAACAATAATACATTATTTCCCCGATTCTGTGGGATGGCTGATCTAAGCAGAGGGTACTTAGATATTGGCTGGAGTCACTCATACATTCATACTCACCTGGGAGCTGGGTGAGGGTGCGGTGCCCAAGACTGCTTCACTCGTTGTCTAAGCACTTGGTGCTGTGTTGGCTCGAGCATTTTGTTTCTCCTCTTTTTGGTTCTCTTCTTTGTTCTCTCAACATTCATTAGTCTTGCCCAAGGTTCTTTCCATGGTAGCCGATTCCCAAGAAAGCAGAAGCTCAAGGTGCCAGGTCTCTCAGCAGCTGTGCCTGGAACTAGCATAGCATCACTTAAGCTGAAGTCATTTGGTCAGGGCAAGTCCCAGGTCCAGCTCTGATTCGTGGGGAAGGGACTAGTGGTGCACAAGTACAGCAGTGGGAGGAATTGGGGGCAGTGAGCTCTGGAGACAGTCTGCCACAAGCACATTAACCCATGTTCAAGGTTTGACCCATTTCTTTGCTTGGAGAGCTCATGGGATTGAAAGTAGGTGATGATTAGAGGGTCCATATAATTTATGATTCAAGCTGGAACATTGCTAAGAGTAAAGTGGAGCACTGTTGTTAAATGTGCTAGAACTCTCAGGTATAAACCAGACTGTCTCAGGCAAACTAAGTACCCCTGGTTACCCTAGGTACAATTCATCGGGGCCTTTCCATTTCCTGTTACCTTCACCTTGAGGGTCTCATCCTCTGGATTTTAATTTTTGTGGTAAGGAATTCCTGCTAGGTTTGTACAGGCTCAGGGCTTTGATTTCTGTCCCCTTGCCTTGTGAGGCTCTCTTAACAAAGGGTCTCATTTTCCCTCGATTGGCACATGACCTCAGGGATTCTTGTTTTCTCTTTGTTTTGGGTAGTTCCTTATTATTTCGTGGCCTTTTTGATGCTTTTGAGATTTTACTCTGCTTTTATAGTTGTTTTCAGTGGGAGATTTGATCCAAATAATTTAGCCTAGCCCACTGACATAGAAAAATAGAAACAAGGATAGATCATTACCTTGCAATAACAGAAGAAAAAGAAACTGAAAGAATTTCTGAATGTCAGAAAAAAATGCTTCTTTTCTACAAGGGTTTCCCAATGGTTTCCTCTATAGTTGGGGAGAGGGGAAAAATTAAGAAATTAGAGCCATAATGTTGCCTTTTATTTTTTCTTTATCAAGGCTTTAAAGATTAACATTCTTTCCTGCAACCAGTTCCCCTGCTGTTTAACCTTAGTATTGTAAATAGAATTGTACTTTCTTTCAGTCTTTTAATCATGTCGTCTTATTCCTAAATTATTTCTTTTCATTCATCTCTTTCATTGCCTAGATTTTGACATTAGCTCCTTGAAAGAATGGATTATGGGTGAGTTTTAAAAAATATGCAGTTTCTTTTCAGCTCCATTGTAGAATTTTAGTCTACACTTGATTCATTGATATTTTATGTCTATTTTAGATATTTAGTTACACTTTCCTTATTTATTATTTTTCAGTACATATATGTATCTTCCTTTTATTCCTCACAGCAGAGTTCTAGATGATTAATACACTTGTGTGTGTGTGTGTGTGTTGTTTTTTTTTCTTGTTTTTTTTTTTTGAGCTGTCTGTATACTTTAAATGCACTTGCTGAAGAATGGATTTGTTTATTTAACCATACTTTTCTTTCCTTTTCTCTCTTCCACATACTTCCTGTCTTTATTTGCTTTAATGTTGAAATCTAGTTTGTAATAAGTACACATTTTTGTCTTAATTATATGCTCTGATTTAATTTGGTCAGTAATATTTAGGACAGGTAAAACATGTTTGGCTAGGGAAGCGGATGTGGCACAAACGATTGGGCTCCCATCTACCATATGAGAGGTCCTGGGTTTGTTTCCCGGGGCCTCCTGGTGAAGACGAGCTGGCCCATGTGCAGAGCTGGCCCGTGCAGAGAGCTGGCACAACAAAAGAGACAAAGAGGAGAGACAATGAGAAACACAACAAACCAAGGAGCTGAGGTGGCTCAAGCGATTCAGTGCCTCTCTCCCACATTGGAGGTCCCATGATCGGTTCCCGGTGCCTCCTAAAGAGAAGACAAGCGGATACAGAGAGCACACAGTGAATGAATACAGCAGACAGCAAGCGCAAAATAACATGGCGGGGGCAGGGGGGATAAATAAATAAAAATAAATCTTAAAAAAAAAGCCAAAACATGTTTGGCCATTTTATTTTTCTGTAACTGTGTGTTTTTATACCAAAATGGTTTATACTGTTATTTCTATGAGTTTGTTATACTTGAGGTCTATCATCCAAGTTTCCTTAATTTGTTGCTTTAACAAATTATATTTATTCAACTAATTATTCCATGTGTGCCTTAATGCTTTCTTCAGATGGATATAACAAAAGTGATATTCAGGGGCACATGTGGCTCAAATGGTTGAGTGTCCGTCTCCCATATGGAGGGACCTTGATTCGATCCCTGGGACCGCCCGGTAAAAATAAAGAAAAAATATAGAAGGCGTGCAGGCTGCCAGGCCCTGTGTGCAGGTGCGCCATCAGGCCCTGCAAGAGGGTGAGCCCCCCAGGTCCCTTGTGTGGGTATGCCGTCAGGCTCTGTGAGCGGGTGTGCCGCCAGGCCCTGTGCACGGGTACACTTTCAGGCCCTGCCAAGCCACGTCGCAAGATTATGATGTAACAGGAGAGTGACACAAGGGAAAGCCAAGATGAGACATGCTGAAAAACCAGGAACTAAGGTGGCATAGGTGGTAGGACGTCTCTCTCCCTCATCGGACATTCCCAGGATCGAATCCTGGTGAAGACAGGAGGAGAAGGATGAGAAGAGGGCAGGAATTGCCCAGCGAATGAACACAAAAACAGCAAAAATGGGGGGTGGAGGGGAATGGATAAAAGTAAATAAATAAATAAATCTTTTTTTTTTTTTTTTAAGTGATATTCAGATATTGTGGCATCAGTTCTCTCATACACCCCCCATCCCCCTTTCTTACTGCCTCAGAAAGGAAAGGGTCATATGTTTCAACTAATGGCTGCCTGGAATTGATTCTTTTCTTTTCTTATTCACAGTATTTTAAAGGAAATGCATTGTTACTACTTTAAAATAATAAATTAGAGTAAAAAAAGCTTGGCCAAGAGAGGTTCTTTGGGAAATCTTTGAATAAATAGCAAAGAATGTTTTACACATGTCAATTATTTATATATTAACCTTTCTAAAAAGTGTTCTTTGAAACAGTTTTCAGGTGAGCTAAGTACCTTATCTCTGAATCATATTTACATTATAAAGTTGTTTGATGAACACTATTTTTTGAAGGTGGAGATAACAAACCAGTTTTCTGCTTTTCAAAGCTAGAGGGAGCATATAGGTTGACAGAATGTGTGTCGTCATAGCTGAGAATGGGCTCTGAAACCTGCCTGCTGAGTTAAAACCCTTCTTAGTCACTGAGCTCTGAGACTCTAGAGTCATGCCTTTGCTAAGCTTCAGTTTTCCCACTCATAAATTGGACATAGCAGTAACAAAAGTATTTAGCAAAGTGCCTGGCATGAGCGAGTCCTCAGTAAATATTAGTGACCTTTTATTCTTCTGAATTTGTAGAAGTAGTGTCAATTCTTCTACATGTATAATATGAACCCTTAGTAGTGGGAGCTAGAATTTTGAACAGAGATGTGATAGAGACTAGAGGTTAAAGGTTTTAGACTATAAAGACAGTTTAAATAACTGTCCAGTTTTGTAAACATATTTTTAAAATATGGATGTAAGCAAATTCATTGCTTTGGCCTGTATTACATTACAGTAAAATTTTTTAAAAACCTACCATTAATGTGAAGCCAAGTGGATATCATTAGTGGCTTTAGTTAGGTATCCATTCAATCCAGTGAGGTTGATTGAACACTGGCTTTGTTCCTGTAATTCTCCAATTTGATTTTATAAATGATTGGTAGGAACAAAGTTATCAGTCATCTTCCTTGAGTGCTTAAGAATAAGAACATTTTTCTATCACTCCTCATCCTGTTTTGGTTATAGGTAACTAGAAGCTAAAAGATACCTGGTTTCCAAGGCAACAAACAGGGCTATTTAACTATGTTGGTCTTAGCTGACATCTTTGATTTATTAGTTTGCCAATTTTCAAAGTACTTATTGTTTCCACTAGACTCTTTTACATGTGAATTCTCTTGTGCTTGTGTCTGCTAATGATTTATAGATAATTTGCCTGCCAGGTGGGTGTCTAAAATAAGGTTTTAAGAAACAATAATTTTATGTTTTAGCTTATAAAGCTGTGTAATACAAAAACAATTAGTATGTATGTAGTAGTAAATGTATAATAAATCTGTTAACATGTGGATAAGTGGGTGTTGCCGCTAACAAAACCTCGAATTAATTGTATATAATCAGAAAAACTCAAGCATTCTTTTGGGTCAATTTTTCTCTGATTAAGATAAATACATAATATGAACTTTAGCATCAGTACTCCAGTATTTTAGCTTATTTAGACGTTGCTTTTGTTGTTTCTTCTGTTGACGTGTTATTGGACAAAATGTGTAATTGCACAGTTTCCTGCAAGCTTTTAAATTCGGAAAACTGGAGCAAATAATACTAGCTACTTAGAGAAAACACACTGCCCTTTGGTTAAAGCGTCAGGCCCTCTCTTTGTGTGAGCTAGCTCCTTATGTAACCATTTCTCCACCCATACCTTACTGTTTCTAAGATATTAGCCAGGTCTTCTAGCTTCCACTAAATTTTTTCCAGATAGATTTCTCTTTCCAAGTTTTCTTACTTCACTTCCTCACAAATGACTTTTAAGCAGGATGTATAAAATGCTTTTTGATTGTAAGTTTGTTTTTTTTTAATTGCTTGATACTGTAGAAAAACGGGAGGATTTAAGCCTTCTCCCTCCACCCTCATACTCTTCCTTTACCCATGCCAAAGGGGAGGGGAAAGTACAAATGCTTACTGTATCTCAGAAATCTGTTAAGTTGTTCCTTCGATTAATTGATATATAAATCCCCCCTCCACTTGCTTAAAGATATTCTTCATTTTCTTAGGTGTTTCCAAGAGAATTTTCAATTGGTTTTTAGAAATCAATTTGACGGTTAGTCCTAGTTGCTCGCTTCTTCTTCTGGATTTAATGAGATACTCAATCCAATGGTGAGTCACCTGAATGAGGAAAATTTCCCTGGTTTATAGAGGTTCCTTTCCTGGTTAGACTTGGTATTTCTTGACCTGTCATTCAAACCTTTTCACTTCTGTTTTGTGGCCCCATGTGACTCAGAAATGGAGTCTTTGACCTCTTTTTTTTTCTTGCAGCATACCCACCGGGCAGGCTGGATTCCCTTTTGGGTTAACTGGGGCTTCTGTTATTTTAAGCTAGGGTCTTGACCTGGTCTGTTGAGTGGGGGTACCAGTCTCCTTTCACCAATGGCTTGCCCATTTTCAAGGCTTATATCCTCTGTCAAGTCTGTCACTGAATTCTCTGTATCTAATCTGAAGTATCTATCACACAGTAGTGAAGATACGGACCCTTTGGGGGTTGCTTGCTAGCTGTGTGACTGTGGGCAAGTTGCTTAACTTCTCTGGGTCTCTGTTTCCTTATCTGGAAAACAAGGTTTCTAATAGTATCTACCTCTATCAATTAGGATTAACTACTACATATAACAGACATCCCAAAATATCCCTTGTAAAGGAAATCCCAAGGTAAGAAGATCTGATTGGGTATGTTAGTTCCATTATCATCAGGCAGCTCTCAGCCATCATTAACTTGTGGCTTCATCCTCAAAGCGGTCATCTATAACCATCACATCTACATCCCAGGCAGCAAGATGGAGGCAAGAGGGTCAGCATTAGGGCTCACCCAGCTTTGTATCTCTTCAAATGAGCATATCCAAAAATCACACTGCCATTTCTGCTTATATTCCATTGGTCAAAACTTGATAACTTGGCTGAACTTAGCAGGGACAGAACCTGGGAAATACCAGTGTTCAGTTGGGTGCAATTGCCATTCTTGAATCAGGGCTTGGTTACTAAAAGACTGGGGAAAATGTGTACTGGGGAAGTACATAGCAGCCTCTGGCCTCCCCATTACCTTGTGAGATTGTTGTGAGCTTTAAAGGAGGCAGTGCTTGAAAAGTACTCAGTATAGTACCTGATACATAGTAATACCTCAGCCAATGCCAGGCATTTTTATTATCTCCTCCAGAAAAGGGGCAGATTACCAGCACTTCTCACTTTCTCTTGCTTGTTTTGACTCATTCACATACTTTCCCAAAGAAGTGATCTTTTATAATATGATATCTGAAACTTACAGAAACAACCATAGATGATTTATTTGAAGGGAGGAGGTAGGTAGGTGGTTGCTGTTCCCTTGTTGGAAGACTATTTGTTTCTGTAGAAGAGCTTTTAGCTTTTTAATTTCTTTAGTAATTCTCTGCATTGGTGGAGTTAATAGTCTGTTTTCACTTTGATTTTTAGGCCCTCAACTGCTATTTTTTCACTGCCTTTGAACCATAAAACTACTGTTTGCTACATATTGATTTTTAAAAAGATAAAAATGAATTTAAAATTAATTCTACTTTAAAAATTTATTACACCCGTTAGTTAAATGGAAGTTCTTATGGTGATAAAGAATGAAGATGTGGAATGATTTTACTTAGCACATAGCCTTTTGCTTCACTAAATACCTCAGTGTTAACTGCCAAATTTGTATCGATTTTATATAAGAACGACTTTGTTGTTTTTCTATATACCCATCATCTGTTGAGTTTTACAGTATACATAATAATGCATTGTTCTGTGATAACATGTGAGTTAGTTGAACCTTATTTTCTTGCCTTTTCTGAAGTGCAACCTGCCCAATCTCCAGATTATCCAAATTTTGCTCAGGACACAAAGAAGAAGGGAAGGAAATATAACTTGGAACCAAAATGGCTTTTTAATATAGCCTAGTTTCTACTTTTCAAGGTAGCTGAATATACTTAAGATATTGACTCTGAAGTGTTATTTTTTTGGCTGTGATATAACAATTAGATATACACGTATTTTAAATGCATGTGGTTGTGATTTTTTGTTTGTTTGTTTTAAAACAATCAGTCACCTGTGACTTTTAGATTATTTTGTTGGCTATTTCTCTCCAGTATTCATCTTTCTTTCTAGAAAGCTTTCTAGGATACAAGGATAGAGTCTAGGAAAATATGCAAAATAAAAATAGTTGAGTTCAAATGGTAAGATCATCAGTGTTTGCATTTGTATTTATTTTTAATGAAAAATATATATATAATTTAAATTAATCAAATAGTATGATACTTAAAGTATTAAAAATACTAGAGGGTCTAGTTCTTTGTAAATCCATAATAAGACATAAAAGGTTATCAAATTCCACGAACCAGAGAGAGTAAAGTTAGTATCATTGAACATTTCTTAAGAAACTTAAAAATTAGTTAAACATGTATTAATGAGGTAAAATTAAAGGGGTATAATTAAGAAGTAACCAGTAGGGGCCGGCCGTATAGCCCAGTGGATAGGGCGCCGGTATACCACATGGGAGGCCCTGGGTTCGGTTCCCAGGCACCTCTCCGAGCGGGCAGACTGCCTGAGAAGGCAAAGCCGCC
>PVKH010009668.1:0-18681 GCA_004027955.1 Chaetophractus vellerosus
AGAAACTATTGTGTAATTATGTTTTAACACATGTTTTAAAAGTTTTAATATCTTTGGTAAATAGTCTTTGGAAGCAAAACTCAAGTAGAAAAGAATCCAAAAATTGAAATGCTGTTTAGCAGAGAAGATTGTATAATGTTAAAACTTAAAGATTTTTAATTGAAGAAGTGATTCAAGCACTGTAAAGAAGCACTGATTAGAAAAGAAAGTATCAGAAAAAGAGGGTGTGTAGGTTAAAGGATATAGGGAACTCTGGCTACTTCAATTGGATATCACCGATCCTTCTTGGGAGGTCAGGCAAAGTGAGATACACCATAGGCATGGTGAATGAATAAATTCATGATTGAATGAATAGAATAATACTAGATAGAATCTCAAAATTTTAAGCTCTAAGAGAAACCTGAGCAATCATCTGGTCCCACCTCTTCACTTTACAGGGAAGACAAAGCACAAATTGTTAAGTGGCACCTGCAAGACCATACAGCTAATTTGTGGGAGCGGTAGGACTAGAACCCAGGACTTCAAATTTCTCAGGTGACTACTACTTTTTGCATTTCACTGTGTTCTCTTGTTGAGGAATCTGAACTTTGTAGTTCTTTGCCAGACTAGAGCAAACAGAAACTCCTAGTTTTGATAAGGCTACCAGAGAAAAGGACAGCATGGAGTTTTTAATCAGAGACTAAAAGAGTCATTGATAACTTCTGTCCCTAAGAGTCAGAGTAAAACCTGCAATCCCAAATTGAGTTATGCAGTGGGTTACTAACAGTAGATGACAGTGTGAGATATGTTATATTGTTTTCTACAACTGTTTCGCTTATTAAATGTCATCAACCAATTTTATAGTTATTCTAATTGAAATTTTTACTTAACAGGCAAAGCTGACCTGATTGTACCCCAGCATCCAGGTTTTATCAACCAGCATTCTGGGCCTATCTTACATGGCATGGCGTGGCAACCATAGGCCCTGCAGGCAAAGGAAACTGTGACCCCTCAGGCAGGATGGAAAATAGTTTCAGGTCAAGTGCCAGCTCCCACCTATTTGCTGGGGCTGACTGAAGGGTCATGTTTAAAAATGCTTCCAAGATGGAGTCTGGGTTCAGGAAAAGGGGGCTGTCACACCCGCCTCCGTATGTGCTGTGGGTACGGGACACGTGAACACCTGTGAGCGGACCATCCAAATTCAGACCTGTTAAATAAATACCTAGGACACAAGCTCGTCATCTTTTATGTTCAGTTACTCTTGGAAACTGTATTAATAGGCCAAGAGTGTATACAACATATTCTCAATGAAATAAGAATATGGAAAGGAGATGGTAGCAGAAAGAAGCAGAGACTGTCCGTCTTGGGTAGATGGAACCCCCTCCCCACAGAATGGCAGTTATAACAATAAACCCATTCTTTTATACAATTCTTTATAGAGTTATTCTAAATACAGTTATGCAAGTATATTTAATTATACGGTTATATTTAAATATAATGCTTATATTTTACACCTAGGTATATTATATTCTCTAGGAACATCTATACCTCCTCCTCACCCACTATCTCATCTTATACCCCCTCACTAGCCACACCATCCCACCTCCGAGGCAGAAGCATGCTCTTAACAGTTAAAATGCCTGGAATTATACCAATGTAGGCTATCAAGTAAATAGTAATACAATAACCATTGGTATACAAAGAGTAAAACTGACAATAAGGAATTTAGACTTAGATAAGCACCTTTCTTACTACATGAAAGACTACAGGGAATTAAATACTCATAGGAAACTGCATTGTATGAGCCTTGTGAAATCCTTATGCAATACCACATGTCAAAATCACCTCATTTCCACTAGAGGAGAGACGTATTTTCATTCTTATGAACATTTAAATTATTGTGGGCTTCATTATACAGTATACATTAGTTTTTCCAAGGGAAACTTTAAGTAGTGAAATACTGGGTCATTTCAAGAGGTTATTTTTGTTTGTCTACCTAAGATTGGCTCAATTATAGAAACTTTCCAAGTAAATTATCTTCAGGTGTCATTATAAATTATAATATTGAGGCAGAATACCTTTGCACATAATTTCTTATCTTGGCTTTATAGATCTGAAATTAGATAGTGCTTCATTTCGTAGATTCCAAATAAACCTCAGACGGAACAAAACTGCAAGACGATAATAAAAGTATAAAAGCTGATTGTTCCTTGGAAATAGAAATGCCTTACGCTGCTATGTTAATTCACTTAAGAGTTCAATTTTGCTTATTTTTTTAGCTTATAAAACTTTTCCTCCATTTAATCAATGTGTTATTTTAAGCAATTTCAACCATGTAACAATAATGCCACATTATTTAAATGAACACATAACTAATAGTAAGTTATTAAGATAAATTCTTTTCACTTGTGCATTCAAATTACTCTTATGCCCCTCAAGGATGTATAACCTAGCCAAAATCAGTATTCTTTCAAGTAAAGTGGAGGGGCCAGAGAATGTGTAAGAAAAGTAGACTATTAGCTGCAGTCACCATATAACATTTGTGAATAATTTGTTCAGTTTCAAAAGTGCAAGAAAAATGCTGCACATTTGAAATCTGGTGAAAGGTAAATGAAGTCAAGGCCTAGAGCAAGGCTTGCATGCCAAGGGTTAGACTAGAAGTTAGACACAGCTGCTTTAAGTCAAGCATTTATAATCTAAAATATGTAGAAGGAAAACACCCTGTAAATAACAGAATTAAGCATGAGAAACATATATGTGAGTACTTCTAAGCCAAATTCAATAAAATATTCATTAAACAAGTTAAAAAGAAAAAATTGAACTATAATTTTTTAAACTTGTTTAAGGTTCATGTCATTTTTAAGGCAAAACAATATCACATTTACAAACACAGCAATAGCAAACTTCTAAGTTTATGGATATTTTCTGTACTCCTGGAAGATCCCACAATACAGAACATACTTAAAATTATAACTCCTCACACTGAGGCAAACCACTAACTCAAGTCTGATGACCTTTCAAATATATACTTATTTTTTAAGGAAATTGTGAAAAGCAAAACCCACACATTAAAAGAGAAACATTAGTGGTTCTCTAAAATTTGCTGCTATAAAAGATAATTCTTTTTTTTTTTTTTTGCAATGAAACGGTTGAAATCTTCAAAATTACTACTATAGTATGGCTCAACAAGTAATTCAGCAAAGGCTGACCATGACGCACTTGAAAAAAAAAATCAGCAAACGAATCGTGGCAATAGCTCTGATTTGATGTGAAATTTATTTTGGTAGTTCAATAAAATTTAATTCTAAGAACTATTGGAACTACTAGTATCTCATATTCAGTTTTGAGTCAACATTCTATGGTGGTTTTTCTTCCGACTAACATGATTAACTCCTAAGAAGTCCTCTACAAAAAAATAAATAAATTGCTAAAAAGGACACGCATGATTCACCAATTAGTGAATATGCATGGACCTTCTGGATGGACAGGCAATCTCTTGCAGTTTCTTCCTATCTCCCACCATGAGATGGGATGTCTTCCCTGCAGGCAGTATGGGCTCCTTGTCCACTTGACTGTGAATTCTGAAAATAAAGTTTTGGACTGCGTGGGAAGGGAATTATTAAACCTCAAACCAAGGTTTTTCAATTTTTAAGTCAAATTAGCTTCTTTAACTCACAAATTAAGACATTATGTCTAATTTTTTTAATGTACCAATAAATGATTTTTAAGAAGCAACATTATAATTAAACTGAAATATATGGAGGCAAGTCTGATAATCCCCAATTCCCATGAAACTCCACACCTGCAGTCTCTATAATAAATCAGTTTGTGAATCTAATTGCTCTTGTTTTGCATGCTTCCATGAGCCTGTATAGCTAAGCTAACACCATTGTCATGGCCTTAGTCACAGCCAGGTTTATTTTTGTTGGCAGCCTTATGCAAATCATTGTATTATGGGTCTTTGCACTTAATTCTCACAGATTATACCCTAATACCAAAAACAGATTACAAAACAGGAAGGGATCTTTGACTTGTTTAATTCACTATGAGTTGTAATTTCTATTTATATTTAACTGAAATGTTATAGCTCAAACTGTGTTAAATATTCATAGGAAAATGGATTATTCTGTTTCTAATTTAAAATACTTAAGTTTACTGTAATTTAGAAGTTACAGCTACCCACAAAGAGAATATATCAACATTTTTTTAAATGTTTTAAACCAACTTCTCTTATTCTGTGAACTAACCTCTGGAATTAAAATTCACCCATAAAACACTAATTTACTAAATGGTACTTTACAAGCCTAAAAGCAACTTCAGAATGGTCGCCAGTTTAACCCTCTGTCTCTATATCTTTTACCACACAGTCTTTTCAGGGAACCACAGAGAAAACAATTATATCAGGCAATTACCATCAATTACGTCGGTTGATTAACTTCCCAAGAGCCAGAAAAATCTGATATCCATTGTACATTTTTCACACCCCTCACTTTTTCTAGCATGGCAGACTGTCTAGAAAAGGAAAAAAAAGTCGACGAATTCATCAATTAAAAGCAAATCACATTACAGTCTCTTGTGCATGACGGAACCATTGACTGCTGGTCATCAAACTATTCTCCACTTTAGAGAAGAATTAGTGTGAGACTTTCCCTTTTCTCATGGACTAGCCTGGTCTCAGAACCCTTCTGGATGCTAATATTTTCACACAAAATGAAGAGTAAGAAAAGAACAGGAGAGTACCATTATATTCATTCCAAGAATGACCACCATTCAGTGGACATAATGTTCGTGAGCATTAGTACTGAACAGCCTCTGCCAAACAGAATGCAAGGCTGGAGAGACTCAACACAACAGCCGTCTCAGCACCTGTCCACCTGCGAGGAGAGAAGGGTTCTAACAACCCAAGAGAAATCAGGTGGACCACAAAGACCAGTCTACCGCGGGGAAACAAATCTCCGCGTCTGTGAAAGTACACGTAGTCTACATTTACAGTAAGACAGGAGTCTGGAAGGTCACTTCCACAGGGAGCACTTGAGTGAGTCATCAGAGACCACATGGAGGAGGTGGGCAGCACTGGAAAAATTAGTCAAAAAAGAATGATCATCCACTGGGCTCCAAGTGTTCATCATCTTCACACCACTGTTGAGTCAAGCATTGGAAGCATCCTCCAGGGGATAGCATCTGTTACCCTTTAAAACAGAAACCAGGTGGTTGTTGAGCACGTTTAATTTAGACAAAATCAAGATGTCTTCTGCCAGCTCTGGCAGGAGAAGTAGATTCGTCCCTCAAGGATACAGGACACTAATTCAACCATGGTGCCGTTGTAGAGTATGGGGCAAGGACCCTCTTTCTGGGGAGGTCCCGACACCCTAAATAACACCCACAGGCACATACGGTCTAACTGTGTATCCAGATGAAAAGGAGACCAGAGTCAGCTCTCCCCACAATCAGGCACCCACCAAATCTGGCTGATTCTTTCCCTGAAATGACATCTCTTTATCCATCTGTGGTTTAAAAACATTTTGAGCACATTTTCTATAATAATATATAATAGTTGGCTGCTTATTAAATGTTAGACACTGCCCTAAATACCTGACATTTATGCCTCATAACCACCCTGTGAAACAGGTATTGTCCCGATTCTACAAACACAGAAACTGAGTCACAGAGGTGCTAAGTAACTTACAGACTGCTCAGTTCCTACCTGATAGAGCTAGAATTGAACGCAGTCCAGGTGCAGGGCCTGCTCCGAGCTATTAGGCTTTGCTGCCCTCCCACGCCTTAGGCTTGCTTGTTGGTTTGCTTGCTTGTTTTTTTGCAGGAGTAGGGGTGGATTGAAGACTACAGAAAGGTCAACAGATCATTTAAATGCATAGTGATACGACCTATACCAGGTTTAGAAATGGGGCAAAGGGAAATATGTAACTCAATCTGGAATACTGAATATGAGGTGGGAAATGGGCTGAATATGTTGCTGGAGAGATTGATGTAGGTGATGAAGCCACGGAGAGCTCCCAATGCCAAAGACTCGGGATTTATACTGTAGCTCTGGAAGAAATGCCATTTAGATCGTTCTGGCTGCATATATCAGACAGGCAGGAAAGGAGCAAGAATGGAGACAGATGGATAATGTTGACAATTACTGAAATAGTCTGGTCAAAAAAATTTAAGGAGCAAATTCACCGAATGAGGGGGGCAGTAATCGCGATGGACTGACAGCAAGGGTTGAGAATTATTTTGGAGGTAAAATCAGTTGGATGTGATTGGACGTAAAAAGGAGAGATGAGGGGCAGTAAAAGATGACTCCCAGGGTAAATGGGAATGGGTCAGAGACACAAAATGAGGTCAGTGTCAGGCACGTTGAAATTGAGCTTTCCACATCCAGTGCGTGCTGGATGCCGAGAAAGCATCTAGCTATATGAGTATGACCCTCCGATCAGTGGTCTGAAGATAAATGTATGAGAATATTAATGTATTAACAATTATTTTTCCAAGCCATTGCAACCACTTTAAAAGAAAAAAAAAAATCAGATATGTTCCCAGGGAACAAATACATACAAAAGCAAGCTAAATTTGAACGACTGACTTCCATGTATAAGGAAAATAAAAACCATACTTGGCTTACAACTTCTGCTATCAGAAGCTACCATGCCTCATATCTAGGAGATGACTCCTTGTGGAATTTTCAGAATAACTCTTCTTAATTTTTTATCTCTTTAAAGCATTCTCTCCCCTTCTCTGCTTAGTTTCCAGCACTGCTTTATCCTTTTACTCCTAATTTTCCAGCAGTATTTCAGTGTTCCTCCTTTTGATTCTTTTTAATTTCTCTAGGAGTCTAGGAATACTACGTATGTATGTATGTATGTATGTATCTACCTATCTATCTTCAAAAGACCAGGATATCACCTCCCAAAAGTTAGTATTTACTCTATCAAGTGACCACTTTAACAAAAAATACGTGCATCTTCTTCAACCCTAATGTTTCTGTGTCTTCTGTTTCCATTAAGCCTGTGATCCAAATGGGAGGGAATTATCTATATTCTCCATTTTATTACCACTTCACTACAACATATAGAGCATATATAGAGCTTTAAGTTACTCACACACTCATACACACAAGGGCAGCTTCATCATAACTTTATGTTCTATCATTATAAAAAAGTAAAGACTTCTTAAAGCAACATGGGTTTCTCACGCCAGCTGAACATTCACAATCTTTACATTTTAAGTCAGCTCCAAATTTAGGCCAGATCAACAGATGTCTAATGTAGCGGTGTGATTTGATGAAAGCTAAGAGACTGTATTAAAAAATCTTTCCCTCATTCCAGTGAAATATTCTCACCTTGGCCTCCACTTGGTGTCAATCATTGGTGGTCACCATTAAAATGTAGATACGTCATCTGGAGTAATAACTTATATGGCCATTAAGCTCCATTAGCATATTAGAGTAAATTTATCCTACTAACCTATAAGTCACTTAATATGACTTTAAGACAATAGAATGGTATGTTGAGCTTGGGGTGGTGGGGAATGAGGAAGAGAATGGCACAATATATGAGGCAAAATCTGGGATAAAATGGAGGCAGGGATCCCTGGAGTAGAAAGATCTCGAAAGCAGAAGAAATAAACAAGTTGGCCTAGAGCAACCCAGATGATGAAAAAGTGCTTTTACTTCTGAGTCTCTGGCTTTTGAGATGATTTAAAACATGGTCATTATTTGCCCGAAGTCCTGCAGGAAACTTTGAATTAAATATGTACATATTGTACTAGTTATCTTAGAAATGTGATTGGGCTGCAATTATGTCAGTATAGCTCTAACTACCAAAAGAAAATTGTATGGCATCCTCTATCATGCCTGGACAAATTTAGATGATTGAAAGCATAAACCAGCCCATATTTTATCCTACATCCATGTAAAGAAAAGCAAGGCAACTCTTACTTCACTTAACCTGATCCTAAAACAACTTAGGGACTTTATAGTAGAAGAATGCTCCACAGGGAAAAGGGGGCATAGCTACACCAAATCAAGATAATGATCCACTGACAGAGCAGTGGAGAGTTCTGTACCATTTTAAAAGCCCAGCCCAGAAGTCAGCTTTTTTTGGAAATGGCAAATATTGTACATTTAACTCTTTAGTTAAGGAAGCATTTCTCATAATAAACTGTGAACTTATTTTGTGGGTATGTGTAAATGGGACAACAGTAAGATCTGTGTCTTATTTCTTTTAACACCATAAAATTTCAGACTCAATAAAGTTCTTCTAATTCCAGAACCTACTAACAGTATCTATTATTTTATGAGGCATGCGTGTCAAAGTATCTATCTAGTACAGTACCTGATACATACTAGGTGCCTGAGAAGTGTCTGTTAAATCTGAAACCAGAAAAAATATTTAATATGTATCTCAAAGAACTTCAAATGATTAGTATCTACAAATAATGCAACACCAAACAATTTTTCTTCCCCTCTGACATTCCATTAGAGTAGATGATACAAAAAGGACTTAATGAACAGTAGGAACAACAAATCTATGGACTGTGTGATTACCTCCTAGTCTGTATACATTTTATCCTATATCTGTTTTCCAAATAATTTTCTTTCTCATTACTCTTCTTGTGCTCTCTATATTATTTTTACAGGGAAAAAAGCTACCTGGTTTTCCAGATACACAGCTAAGCTCTTATCATTAATACTAGCAGGGCTCAATTTTTACTTATTCTAATTCACTTAGGTTCACTTGTACAGTTGCCAGACTTAGCAAAAAGAAAAACACAAATGCCATGTTAAATTTGAGTTTCAGATAAATGGCAAACACTTTTTTTGGTATAAGTTTGTCCCAAATATTACATGGGACATACTTATACTAAACATTATTTTTTGTTTATCTGAAATTTAACTAAACTTCCTGTGTTGTATCTAGCAATCCTAGTCATTTAATAAAATCACAGTTTATCATTTAGAACTTGCCACTTTATAAATAAGGAGCCTGAAACATGGAGTTTAAGAGATCTCTGTAACTCAGACAAGAACCTGGTAACAGCCTTCACTGTACCCAGTCCTCCAAACTCTCAGTCAAGAGCTTTTCTAGTCTTGCCTCTGTAAAAAGCATCTGGCTAAATTTATCCACTTGCCTTTGTTTAGCTGAGTATATCCCATTATTAGTTCCCAAGGGTACAGGGTATTTCCATTAGAACTGAATGATGGGTTCTGTCCCATTATTATAACAAGATCATCTTTTAAAAAATAAACTTGGTAATGGGTTAACTATTACCTTCATAAAGGCACTTATGATACGGAATCGTAATTGCTTCTTTACATATATTTCTCCCCAACAAGAGTATTCATCTTTACAACACTCAGTGACTAGCACAGGATCCTGACTCGCGGAAGCCTCTTAATAAATGCTTAATAAATCTCTGAACCTGTTATATAGTTTAAATAAACAGATAGTATTCCAAGTAGAAGACGTAATGATGAAAAATCCAGAATATAGATCTATTCTTAAGGTCTACATACTCGGACTATAGAAACACACTCTCTTACACAAAGTAATCCCTTGATGCTAATGTTAGAATATAACTCAAATACGTTAGACAGGCTTTGATGCCACTCTAACAATAGGAATACCACTTTAACAACCAATTATAGCCCATGTTGATTGAGCAGGTATTACATGCATTCATTTAATTCCCATAGGGTTCTATCAGACATTCCCATAAACCACAGCAACTCCAAACCCATGTGACGGGCCCCCACAATGTACAGCACCCACTGGTGGTCTCATATCCCTAAGTCACCCTCCAATTGTTGGATGTTCCACTATTGGCTACTGTTTAGAATAATAAGAGGCACTTCAATTATATTGTTTTCATAGGTAATCTGATCACTTCTTGATTTTAAAAAGTTTATTTTTATTTATGTTACTTTCATGAAATGATATTTGGGGGGAGGTTAATGAGTATTAATGTGTTTGTTTCACCCTGTGTCTCCTTCTGGTTGAGGGACAAATAGCACAGATCACATTTTCACTTACTATACTTTTAAGAATTTGAATTTAAAATAAAAAATGTAAGATTGTAGAAATAGTATCATTAACTGAATTATTCATTATGGGGGACTTTGGGGCACACACAGCTTGCACTGATTGTGTATGAGCTTTATCCAAGACATTAAGAAAAAACCTTCAAATTTTGTAATCAAGTGAATTTTAAAATAAACAAAAGACAGTACACTGTTTAGATTCTTTCAAGTCACATTTGAAGATGGCTATCAAATTTCTTTATAAACCTCCTAACGAACTTTCCATCATTCTTTCCAAGATGTGTTTCTTTTACTACTAAAACAGATAGTTAAGTTTTTGTTTAAAAAAAAAAAAACATTCCTATGGAGTAGATCTTCTAAACCTTATTCAGAGAAAGAGAGAGATCAAATTTCTTCTGCATCTTCACAATAATAAATTTCATTGGATTTTGTTGGTTTCAAATATTCCTGGATGTACTTTCATATCAGTTCTCAAACTTCAGTGCATATCAAAGTCACCTAGAGGATGCTTATTGATACAGACTTCTAGACTCCATCGTCAGACATTCTTTTTTTTTTTTTAAAGGAAGTATCAGGGATCGAACATGAGTCCTCATACATGGGAAGCAGGCGCTCAACCACTGAGCTACAACCACTCCCTTCCAGACATTCTAATTGATAAATCTGGGGCAGAGTCTTTGAGTTTCCACTGTAAAAATGGAGGTTATTCTGGCATATGTGGACCAAAGAACTCACTTTAAGAAACCCAGATTTGTATTCTCCACTATGATACCTCCTACAAAAATATAACAAAATGAAGCTTAATGCAGCGGTTCTCAGCCCCAGCAGCACATCAGAGTCACTAGGTCTGGAGCTCAGCCTGGTCAAGTGTATTTTTTAAAGTGCTCTGGGTGATTTGGGTCTACAAGGTTGAGAACCACTGGCTCAACAAATACAAGGGATGACTATGGAGTACTGTGACGCATTTCCTTATGATGTTTGTGGAAAGTTTTAATTAATAAGGAAAACTTATATTTAGAGGTAATAACTATAACAACAAAAAAAACCAAAACCGCCCTCCAATTCCTTCATCTTGGATTCCTTAGCAACTCATGACAAGAACAGTGACTCTGGAGATGACCACCCACATAGGATGGGCCAAAAAGCCTGAAATTTAGGAATAGCTTTCACAGCAGCAGAGTTTGCCTCGCTCTGCTCATCTAACAGCTTTTTGTGGATACTGCAAAAGCCTCGGCCAGCTTAGAGAACACAGCCAACTCCTTCCAGAAATATCGGTCCCTCAAATGCTTTAGAAACCAGAAAAGCAGAGTTCATTTGCACAGCCAGCTTTATTGCCCTTTCCCTATTCCCCAATTCTATTCTTTCGTACCAAAATCTAGAGAGTAAAGAAGTTGAACCTTCCTTCACTTCCACAGAGAACATTAAAATCACACCACCTTGTTTAGGTATGTCAAAGGGAGACCGAGAGGCAAAAGCATTTAGACAATTAAAGAAGTTTAATTGCGAAGAAGGTTTGCAAAGGAGTCTGGGCTTTAGAAGAACCAGCACAAGTCTCCATTTAATTTGAGAACGTGAGCTCATGGAGTTTTTTGTTTATCTCAGTGTGCAAAGTGTTTTTTTCCCTGACTGTGAGACATGATTTGTATCCTTATCTACTACTGCAACACGGCAGGTACTGTTTCCACAGGTGTTTATTCTCAAACCTATGTGTGCCTATTACACCACTATTATAAGTCTGCCATTTTAATTATATTATATAAATGCACTCTGAAATAAGGTTTTTTAAAACTAATATTAATATTTTTGTAAATATTTTTTATTAAAGCAAATTAAAATGTTTTCTATAACCTTTTGTGTCTGGCTTGCTTCACTCAACATAATGTCCTCCAGGTTCATCCATGTTGTCATATGCTTCTCAACTTCATTTCTTCTTATTCTGCATAATATTCCATCATATATATATACACCACAGTTTGTTTATCCATTCATAAGTTGATGGACACCTGGGTTGTTTCCAACTTTTGGCAATCATGAATAATGCTGCTATGAGTGTGCAAATACTCTCAGTTCTCTCTGCTCTCAGTTCTTCTGGTTATATACCTAGTAATGGTATTTCAGCATCACATGGCAAATATATATTAGCTTCCTTAGGAACTGCCAAACAGTTCTTCACAGTGGCTGTACCATTCTACATTCCCACCAACAGTGAATAAGCATTCCTATCTCTCCACATGCTCTCCAACATTTAGTTTTCCAACTTTTTAACAGCAGCCAGTCTAATAGGTGTGAAATGATATCTCATTGTAGTTTTGATTTACATTTCCCTAATTGCTAGTGATGTTGAACATCTTTTCATGTGTGCCTTCACTATTTGTATTTCTTTTTTGGACAATTGTCTTTTCAAGTCTTTTGTCCATTTTTTAATCGGGTAGTTTGTCTCTTTATTGTTGAGTTGTATGATATGTTTGTATATCATAGATATTAAAGCCTTATCAGACATGTGATGGCCAAATATTTACTCCCATTGAGTTGGCTGCCTTTTCACCCTTTTGACAAAGTCCTTTGAGGTGCAGAAGTGTTTAATTTTGAAGAGGTCCCATTCATCTATTTTTTTCTTTTGTTGTTCATGCTTTGGGTGTAAGGTTTAAGAAACTATTGCCTGCCACAAGATCTGGAGGATATTTTCCTACATTTTCTTCTAGGAGTTTTAAGGTTGTCACTTTTATATTTATGTCCTTGATCAATTTTGAGTTAATTTTTGTATAAGGCGTGAGATAGGGGTCTTCTTTCTTTCTTTTGGATATGGATATCCAGTTCTCCTAATACTATTTGTTGAATACAGTGTTCTGGCCCAGCTGGGAGGGCTTGACCACCTTGTCAAAAATCACTTTACTATAGATGTGAGGGTCTATTTCTGAGTTCTCGATTTGGTTCCATTGGTCAATGTGTCTGCCTTTACGCCAGTACCATGCTGTTTTTACCACTGTAGCTAAGTAATATGTTTAAAGTCTGGAAGTGTGAGTCCTACAACTTCGTTCTTTTTTAAGATCTTTTTGGCTATTCAGGGCCCTTTACCCTTCCAAATAAATGTGATAATTGGTTTTTCTATTTCTGCAAAAAAGGTTGTTGGTATTTTTATTGGGATTGCATTGAATCTGTAAATCCGTTTGGGCAGAATTGACATTTTAATGATATTTAGTCTTCCAATCCAGGAACATGGAATGACCTTCCATTTATTTAAGTCTTCGTCAGTTTCTTTCAGCAACGATTTATAGTTTTCTGAATACAGGTCCTTTATGCCCTTGGTTAAGTTTACTCCTAAATATTTGATTGTTTTATTTGCTATTATAAATGGAATTTTTTCTGATTTCCTCATCAGTAATATATAGAAATGCTTTGATTTTTGTGTATTAATCTTGTATCCCACTTTGCCAAATTTGTATATTAGTTCTAATAACTTTTCTGTGGACTTTGCAGAATATTCTAGATGTAGGATCAAGGACAATCACTCTATGATTGTGCTATTGAACTAAATATATTGTGTAAACTCAAGGACTTAATAACTAAAATATAGGTCACCAGAAATAGGAGAGTAGAGAATGGAAAGTTGAGGGTTAATCTGTGCAGAAATGGTAAAAAAAGTTGTGTGTAAATCTTTGAAAATGAATGGTGAAAGCATATCATGGTGTTTATAAATAGCAGAGCTATTATATGGGTATGACAGTGGTTGAAACGGAAAGTCTAAGATCATGTATATTACTAGTAGGAAAGCTAAAAACTAAAACATGAGACTGTATAAGGTAGTAAAACCTCAAGTAAAACACGAATATGGGTGATATTGCATATATAAGACTGTTTTTCCAAATATAAATACAAATATACTAGAGAGAAGGAAAAATAAGAGTATGGCAGGGGAAACAGAGAGAGATTGAGAGGTGATGAGTTTTGTTTGTTTGTTGTTTATTATTATTATTATTGGAATAATGAAAGTGCTCTAAGAATGACTGAAGTGATGACTGCACAATTATGTGATTATATCAAACACCAGTGATTACACTTTGGATGTATTTATGCTTAATTAATATGTATCAATAAAATTGATTTGTTTAAAATGTTTTTTTCTGTGACTATATACCAGGATAAATTTGAAATGGATCAAAGATTCAAATGTGAAAAGATGAAATCATGAAAAGTACTAAGAAAAATCCCTGGAGAATTGCATTATAACTTTAGAGAGGGAAAGGTTTCTCTAACTGTGAATCAAAATCCTAAAATCACAGAAGACTGATAAATTCAGCTACATACATGTCAAAAACTTGTGCATGAGATAAAATACCAAAGGCAAATTAAAAGACAAGCAACAGAAGGGAAAAAACTGAAAACCACATACAGATAATATGCTAACCCTAACATATTAAAAGCTCATAAAAATCCATAAGCGGCAAACCAACAAAACAGAAAAAGGATGGACATAAATTCATAGAAAAGGAATTATAGCTGCTCTAAAACATATAAAGAGATGCTCAACTCCACTAACAACAAACAACAATAATAGCCAAAATGTACTGTGGGCCAGGCACTAGTCTAGATCTTTACATATGTTAACATACTCAATTCTTAAAGCAAACATAAAAGGTAGGTAATACTATTCTCTGAAGTATACACGAGGAAATGGATGCACAGAGAAGTTAAGCAATTTGTTCAAGATCACGGAGCTGGTACGTGGTGAAGCCAGAATCTAACCTCAAGTAGCTGCACTCCAGGGTCTGTACATTTAAACATTATACATGCTTCCTGTCATGATGAGAGAAATGCACATTAAAACATATTGAGATACAATTTTTCACATCTCAAACTGACAAAAATTTTAATTTAAAAAAATGTACTGTCTTGGCAAAGCAGTGGAGAACACAGATACTCTGAAACCTTGCTGGTTGAGTGTAAACAGTTAAATTCCTTTTGAAAGCAATGCAGCAGTGTCCGTAAAAATTACAAATGCATATACTCTTTGACCCAGAAATTCCACTCCTGGGAATTTATCCTACACATATAACTAAACACATGAAAAAATGGCATCTAAGGTTATTATTTGCACAACATTATTTATATTAGCAAAAGATTGGAAAACCTTCAAAACTCATCATGATAGCATAAGCCATTCTATGGAATACTATGCAACTATTTTTAAAACACCAAGGTAGCACTCCATGTTCTGATATGGAAAGGGCTCCAAGATATGGTAAATGAAAAACTGCAGGTTTATACCAGAGTGTGCAGTGTGCTATCTTTTGTTTGGAAAGAAGGAGTAAGAACATATATTCATTGTGCAGGATAGGAAGTAGCAAAAGAGAATTCTGAATTCCAAACACAGGTGCATCCTCAAAGGAAAAGCTTTGGTCTAATATAAAAGCACTGACAAATAAACATACCCTTATGTCTCTTATGTTAAAATAAAATGATAAAATATTAATTCATTATCTTTTTTATGAGTCTCCACTCTAATAATGAATGTTGCCCATTGATCTGATTGCGGCTTGCTGGGGTTTAAACTCCATGCTCTAGGGAGTGTGCTCTTGCCTAAAGGGCCCTCCATATAGCAATGCCCTTCACCACCCAAGTGTGGTGACCGTTTTCTCTACTGACCAGTTACTCTGTGCTTCCACTTCTGCACTTTCTCTTTCCTTTGGGTTCCCATCTTTCTCCACTGTACAGATTAACTTTCTTCTATTCAGGCTATTCCTCAAGTCTTCAGTGACGCTATAATGAAACAGAACTCACAAGAGAAAATTGGTTTTTTAAAAAGGGCACTGGGGAGCGGATGTAGCTCAAGTGGTTGAGTGCCTGCTTCCCATGTACAAGGTCCTGGGTTCAAACCCTGGTACCTCCTTAAAAAAAAAAAAGGCACCGTCACCCCTTTGTTATGGATTGAACTGTGTCCCCAAAAAGATATGTTCAAGTCCTAAGCCCTTGTTCCACAAATATGATCTTATGTGGAAACAGGTTCTTGAAGATGTTCTTCATTAAGAGAAGGACAAACCGAATTAGGGTGGGCCCGCATCAAATGTGGCTGGTGTCCTCATAAGAAGAGAGAAATAGGCACTGATAGAAAGACAGAGAGAGAGGGAGACCATGACCACGGACCAAGGCAGAGAACCTCATGAAGTGCTGGCAAGCCACCTCCAGAGTCCTCAGACCTCAGAGGCATACGGGCCTGCCCGCACCTTGAGTTCAGACTCAGGGCCTCCAGAATTGTAAGACAAGAAATCTCTGTCATTTTAAGCTACCCAATTCATGGCACTTTGCTGCAGCAACCCTGGGAAACTAGGACACCCTTATTCTACTGCACTGACCAAAGTGGCCAAAAAATATTACTCTACCATATTTCTCATGACAGTTTATTCTGTTCTGTGGCTGCTGCTGCTTCTTTTTTCCTGAGCTCTTTCCCTGATTTGGGCCACAGAATTGGTAGGGTATTTAAAGGCTTTATTTGCTTTGACTCAACAAGTAGTTCCTGGAAACATACCCCTCCTCTTGGGCAGAAGTTCCTGGATGATAATACTTCTCGTGTCCTAGTCTTCTGTCCCCACCCCTACCCCCACCCTTCTCCCTTGACCCCATGATATCACTGTTGGTTACTATTTAATTGTTTCACGTTCACCAAATTGGGGCTACCAAATGCATAGCACCGTAGAGCAGAAGGCATATCAGTCTGAATACACGCATATATTTATAAACGTGGGAAGACTTTATAAACTTTGAGATTTTATACAAATGTTGGTTATTCCAATTGGCTTAATTCCTGATATGATTTCAGAAGTATAGAATTACAGAGACCATCTGGGCCAGTTGTTTATAAGGAGTTCTGTAGAGACCTATGACTTCTCAGGGGTTCCTTAGTAGCCTTCTCAGAGGGATGGGCACTTCCTGCCCCTCTTTACCTAGAGTAGCACGGCTCTTTTTTTTTCTTTAAGTATGAGGTGTTTCCCATTAATTTAGTACTCAGATTTTTTTTTTTTACAAACAAACATCCTCCTCACCCATCCTTTAATCTGCTTTCTATCTCTGTGAATGTGCTATTTCTAGTCATCCCTAATAAGTGATATCATGCAATTTTTGTCTGTGTGCCTAGCTTATTTCACAGAGCATAATGTTTTCAGGGTTCTTCCATGCTGCAGCGTTTCTCTTCTGCTTCTTAAAGCAAGTACATGTATCATCTTCCCAGAAGCAGCCTACATCACATAACTTTCATAAATATTTTATTAAAAGTAAGGAAAACAAACCTTTCTTTGATGCTATCGTTGCTTCACAAAAGGTCAACTTTCTAAAATTCACGCATTATGCTGTTTTAGAGACTACCGACACAAAAATAAGTAGACAGATCCTTAATAAAGCAACTTTAGAGAGCACGCCTAAGTAAGAAGTGAACCCTCCCTAAGTATCCTAATTACCTGTCCAGAAGATAATTTTGGAATCTCAACAGAGGAGTTTTATTCTTTGGCACCAGACTACATTTGAAATTCTTCTGAGTGAATTTTAATGTGTTTTGATTTCCACAATTTAATGTAAAGTTCAAACATTTTCTCAATGTAAGTCAATAAATGTGAAAAAATATTTCCTTTAAATACCTCAAAAGGGATAGATCTACAAATGTTACACTTGTACACAAATACAAAGAATGCCATTTTTATTCTGAAAATACACTGAGGGAAGATTTAAATGCATAGGATTTTTTTTTATTATACACTTAAATCTGCTCCACTGGAGAGCAGAGTGTCCTGCTACTTAAAAATAGTGAATCGCTTTCTGCCTTAAAGAGTTTGTAACTTAATAGTACAGAATAGAAAGTGTTATAAACAAATAGAGTGCTATGGGAATTCAAAAGCAAAGCTTAGTATTTCCAGCTGGGACGATCATAGGTAAGATGGTAAGCTATTTAGGATTATTGTTCTATAACAACAGATTCCCCTACCCTTCCACCTGATGCTATTTATTATCTTAATGTATAATAAAATATAGTATTATTTTATCAAAGTTGGGCTCAGCCATGTGACTTGTTTTGGCCAATAAAATGTAAACAGATGTGACACTAGCAGAGGCTTTAAATATGCTCATTTTTACATTTTTGCCATTGTCAGGTAGTCATGAGACTTTCTCAAGTAACTTTTAGGAGCGGTCAACTTATTTTTGTATGAAGGTCATTTCTAAAACAACACATTGCATGAATTATAGAAAGTTGACCTTTTATGAAGGAGTATTAGCATGAGAGACTCGTGGAGCAGATTTGAACCAATGTGAACCCTGAAGACAAGCCTGGCTGACCACAGCATGAAACAGAGCTGCCCAGACAAACCCAGCCTCCATCAGCCATACCACCATCAACCTGAAGACCCCTGAGCTGAGAACATGTCTATTGTTGTAAGACACTAAGAAAGTAAATTTGTTTTATGCAGCATTATTGTGGCAAAAGCTAAGTGATGATGGCTTCTGAACTAGACATAAAGGAGGTCTATAAGTTAAGTATGCTGAAGAACCAAGTGTGCAAAGACAGCTGATTAACCACTCATCAAGGTCCATCCTCCTTTCTTTGTAGTATTTCTTGTGTCTCTTGCTTTCTTTTCATTCTAACTACTCTGACCCCAGTTACAGTCATCTTTTTTTTC
>PVKH010009669.1:0-18677 GCA_004027955.1 Chaetophractus vellerosus
AAAAAAAAAAAAAAAAAAAGATGGATTCTTCCCACCTGAGCTGGCACACACAAAGGCCAGAGCCAGTCCATTTCTCAGCAAAGCAGATATTGAAAGCTTGGGAAAGGAGGACTCTTAAGGGAGATAAGAAACCCAACTCAGCCCATTTATATAGATTGTCAGTTCATCACTGCCACAATCAAATAGCTATAGGTACTACTGCCTATCAAACCACTAGGCCCTTACCATGTAATCTCACTGAATCATCTCAGCCCACCACGAGGATGGTAAGATCATTCTTATTTACATTTGGCCACACCCACGTGTGCCTTGGTCAGCGATGCATCACTCATTTAATCCTTGAAAACCATTTGAGTAGTCCCTGGAAAATGATTCCCAGATGAGTAAGACATAGACTCTACCCCAAGGAGCTCACACAGATAAACCCTGTTTAGAGAGTTCACTGAGGAGAATTGCATGCTGGATCTTCACTATTGAGTCGGTTTTGTTTTTGTTTGGTTTGGTTCTCACATGCTAAGCATTGTTAGGTGTGTTACAAGGAATAGTTCATCTGATTCCCCCAACAGTCTATGAATTGTCTGGCTATCATTTTCGTTTATTTTTATTATTTCTTCTTTGAGAGGAGGAAACTGAGGCTTAAGGGGGTCAAGGAGCTTGTTAAGGCAAGCAGAAAACTAGAATTTGAACCCAGGAAGTATGAATTAAAAGCTCATGATTTTAACCACTTTGCTGTTCTGGTCCTCATCAAATAATATCATGGATATAATAAAGCAATGTCTTCAGCCACCACTGAGATGTACATATATCCAGATCCAGGCTTCCCAAATGGTTACACAGAATACTAGAGTTAATTGCTTCATCTATTAATAAGATAGGGAATGCACAAGGTGGTCTGAAAAAAAGAATTCTATAGTCAAATAAGTTTGAGGAAAACATTTAAACATGCACAAATTTATTAATATTAAAGAGATTTTAAAAACAGGACCTCTCAGAAATTGCAATATTGAATTACGTATTGCAAATCTCCAAGATGGGAGAATATACATTTCACAAACATAGGTGACCACGGAACCCTTTTTGTTCCCGCACAGCATACCTTTCACATTTTGGACACTAATTTCCACGTAATTCAGTTGGAGACTCCCTCTTTTCTGAGTCCCTCAGAGCTGTCTTTTGCCATCACTGCTACTGGTCCATCACAATCTCCACATCCCACTCTCTTCTTTGTGCTTTTGTCTTTTTTATTATTATTATTTCTTGTTCTTTCTCCCTTTTCTGGAATATTCCTATCCCACTCTCAGTTTGGCTCCACAGCTTCAGTTAGTATGGAGTGTACTCCTTATTTCTAGGTCAGTATGCAGAGCTATCATCACACTGCATCATGGACTCTTCTTGGCTATTTTTTTATATTGCTTTAGAACCAAAACGTTTTTTCCCCCAGATAAGTAGACATTATAAATTCTAATAAACAGCTGATAAGATATTTTACTGGTATTGATAAACCAGAGAGCTGGATAATTTATGATAAAGTAATAAATCCTTTACATATAGGATCTTGCATAAAATAAATTTGGCATTTTCCTATGGACATTGTACAGATATTTAACATGTAATACTGAATACCATAGAAAGCTAGCTAAAATGAGGGTTGAGAAAAATATTATACCAGTAGATCCAGTATCTAACCTTTGTCACGTTAACTAAGAAATACTGGGTGTGAAAGCCCATTGCTCATCCCTTAAGAGCACTGATAAGAAACAATTGCCATTGCCTTATACTCCACCAAACCAACCAAAAAGAAAGTATTATTTGGGGGACTTCAGATTATAATAATAACATTATATTGGCACAATAGATGTATTATTCGATAATAAAAGCCCACTGCATTGTGATATCCAAAGTACCAATACTCTCTTTTGTTCCCAATTTGAACTCATTTTAAGAGTAAGGAAGAAAAAGAAAACATGAAATTATTAAAAACTCACTGAGACTAAAGATAATATAAAGAAAAATAATAATTTTAATTATAAGATGACTAGCATTCCAATTCATACATAGGGTAAATATTAGTACCTGTATTATAAAACTTGCAATGTGCAAAATTCTAATATTAATAAAAACAACTTTAAATTTGTGATGAAAGAAATCATAAGATAAAACTCACATTCAATTGATTTTGTAACTATTTTGCTAAGAATTCTGGGCCATGAAAGTAAAAATTAGAACATTCTGCTACTGCAATTATGAATTTGAAAGAAATTGGCCTTAGTACACTTTTTTTGGAATGTGAAAATCATCTGAAGTATTTGTTTCCTAATATTGTCCTTATGAGATCCAATTTAAATTATGACAGTCCAGTTTAAAGCAAAGTCTCATCTTCCTCAGGCTGAACTAATGTTAATCAGACTTTTACTCCCACATTTGTTAATTCTTATATGGCTTCACCAGTTTTGAGTGACCACAGATGACTTGAGTAATGGAAAGTGTTCTAGAGGGTCATGCACAAAAATTTAAAAATGCTAATACCGAGAGAAAACAATGGAGATTTCATATGTATACACACAGAGAAAATTTATATTTTACTATAGTGTGAAAAAAGGCATGAAATCTCCATTCAGTTTGCAATTATTATCCTATTTTTCCCTATTATTTAAATTAATCTTATCATACTTCCCAATTCCAAAACTGAAATATGTTTCAGTGTTATTCAGTGAGAAAACCCACAGATAAAAATCAATTTAGCTTTTAACCAACTCTAGGTTTGCCAGATAAACTATAGGGTGCCTGGTTAAATTTGAATTTCAGAAAAATAACAAATAATTGTTTAATATAAATATGTACCAAAGAATACATGGAATATACTTATACCAACAAATTACTGATTGTTTATCTGAAATTCAGATTCAACTTGGAATCCTATATTTTTATTTGCTAAATCTAGCAAGCCTATTCAACTCCTTGATTGCTTTTATTTCTATAGTCATAGAAAAGTCCACAGAGTAGAACTTTTTTGTTACATAAGTTCAGAAACAGAAAATACAATTCAGAAGTAGAAAGATGAGTTTCATTACAGAATATACAGAAGGAAATATAATAATATATACTAGAGTCCTAAATAGCAGGATTCTTTTAGCCTTTTCTAATTGGGTCATGAAATACAGTAGAATTCTGGAAAACAAAAAGACGTTTCTTCAAATGATAAGACTGTAGTAATTAATAAAAGTTTAGCGCCTTCATTCTAGTTTAAATTAGAGTGCCTGAGAAAACTAGCACGTAATTTGGCAAGATCTAAGGCAATTACTTAAAAAGAGGAGCTGGTGTAATTGAGCGTGCAGCCCTGTCATCTTGTCATTCCAAGAGCAGGTAGATTCTACCATTGAGGAAGTGTGGCTATGCCCAAAGCATTAGTTGAAACCCTATTTTGTGTGTGTGCACTGGGGGAGGAGATTCCTGGAGGCGGGGCAGTTTGCAAACATAGGAATGTGGGCCCCTAGGTGAACTAATATTAGAAAGCACCCTGGCCAAGGCTGAAGAGCAAGATTTTACTTGATGAAACTATCCAAATTAAATGAATACCAGGACCAAGAGCTTAAAAGATAGAAGACACATTACTTGCTCAGAGACGTGATCAAGCGTTTTAAAAATAGATGTAATATGCGTGGCAACTTAATTGTAACTCCTTGTCAGGTGTTCTTGTTAAGTCTACAATTTCCCCCTTTTGTTTTCATGGCTTTTTATCTTAATTTTCTTTAACTATACAAGATTCACAAAATTAAGCTATTTGGTAGGACTGCAGCATTTATTTTGCTTGATTTCCTTTTTTATCATTTCTTAAAATGAACAGCAAATAGCTTCAACACCACCTGAAAAGATTTACCTACATTTCACCATAGAAGACTTTCAATTAACTTGAGGTTTTAAAGTAATGAACCATCAACTACCAGAAAGGCAAACTCAGATCCTTAAGCAAATTAAAGATAAAGTAGCACATCTGTCTCCATCTAAGAGAATTCAAAACGCTTTTCTTGAATTAATATATGCATTATATATTTCAAGGAGAATCAAATGACAGGTTCCACAAAGGTTGCCTTTACTAGAGTACTTTAAAAAGTCGTTTAGCAAGAATACAGCTTTAAATATGTACCCAATATAGGGCTGATGATTTAATTGAATGGACTGTGTTCAGAAATGACTTTAGGGTCAGTTTTGGTCAGCATTTTACTCACTCCTAAATGTCCTTAGCCCTTAAACAGTTTACACGTCCTTATGCCGAGTTCTTTCTCTCCAGGCTTCTCCCTGAGCCTAGAAGGCTATTCCTTTCCCTCTCCCATGTATTCTAATTCAAATCCTTCCTTCACTGAACTACGTTGAAAGGTACCTCAAGACTATGGTGAGGAAAAATTTCCCCCCTTTCAAGACAACAGGCGTTTGCTAAGTTTCAGGGAAGCACCTGTATTAATTGTATTTCCTGCTCATGTGTTGCTTTTGTTTGCGATAATAGAATTCAGCTCAGGTGAGTTAACCTCGCTTTTTAGAGAGGGCACCTGCAGTTATCTTGGTGTGGCTTGTAAATCAAAACATGTTGAGCCTTTAAAGAGCGAAATAAAGAGGTGCTGACAAGAGGGGATGCCAGGAAGATTAGGCGACTTTCTCACCACTTGTATTATCAGGACAGAGAACAACTGAGTCACATTAAATTACAGGGGGAGAAAGATTCCCAGAAATTCCACAGATGGGAGGTCGACTGGCGTCTTCAGTAAGCCTGGGAAGAGGAGGGGCCTTTGGGTCTGTGAGGTATGAAGACAACTCCCCCCCTTACCCTCGGGCTTCCATAATTGACCAAGATTTTTCAGCTTGTGATTTGATCCAGCCAAACCCTGTTAGAGGCACTTACCCCCAACTGAGACCAAGGCTGGAGTGAATAAGAATTAGGTGACTCACTGGTATGTACAATACACGCATTCACATCTATTAGGATAAATGACACGTCGCTCACTTTAAGCACAGGCAGCTGGAGATTGTCATATTCTGAAAATGACAACTGTTATTTATTTATTGAGAATATTTATACAGGTTTTTCCTGGGCACAGAGAATGCATTTTTCAGTGGCACTATGACACCAGACTGTCACGTGTCTAGAACAGAACATAGCAAAACATTAGCCCAGGCGAAGACAAAGCACATGGACTTGGGGCAGCAATCTGTAGGTGCGTAGATTTAGAAGGCTAAATGCAGCAGGTTTTTAAAGTGAGGTTCAAGTTATTATCTTAACAGGTTTCAAGCTACTCTGAGGAAAAAGAATTTTTTCCACACAGTATGATTTCGTTCACTTCCAGGGGACCAGGTCAGAGGCACTGATTAATTTGGTCAAAAGGTTCACATTTTACAACTGGGGGGGGGGCCACATTGGTCAGTTGGTGAAAGAAGGATGGAGAAAGCATTTAAGTAGGACAGGGAGCAATGTTTCTCATCTCTATTCAACACATACAAGTCCATGGAGCTCTAGAGAAGGTTCTTCATTGCTATCTGCTGTAATTTTCCCAATAGTATGAGAGGCACACTTTCTGAAAATGGCTTTTCTCCAAGTATGGACCACAGTTCAAGTTGCCCTTTCCTGGGGAACATCTACCAAATCAGACTATATGTAATGGGGCCTGGGACTGCATTTTACCAAGGGTCCTAGGACTTTCTTTTGTACATCAAGGGTGTTGAACTGTTGTCTTGGAAAGATAGAGTGAAGTTATGTAAACATGTGTGTTCTGAACTTCATAGTTTCTAAATATTGGTTCACATTGCATTCACAACGTTAAATCCTGCTTGACCGCCACTCAGAAATTAATGCAGATTATCTATACACAGCCCAAATTTCTAAAGGAGTATTGGCCTTTCCGTGTTATACATATAAGTGTGAAGGAATAAATATAATCTTTTCCAGAAAAGTTTAAAAATATATATACATTCCAGAAAAATACAATTAGACATAAAAATTTTTCTCTTATGGCCACCTGGAACTAATTTGTGGGTATGTTGGCCTATTCCCTAATCACAGGGATGGAATTTGCAGATTCCAGTGTGCCATATGTGAGATTGACCTGTCTCCTATAGCTAGGGTAAGTCCTGCAGAGTAATTCTTCTTAGAAATAGATTAATGCCTTTTGGAAATTGCATTTTAACACAAATATTGAACTGCATATCCAAATTTAAATTTCAGGCTATTAGTTTACTGAGGAGGACTAAAGAAATCCAATGTTGAAGCCATATTTTATCTTTTTGTTTTCATTAAAAAACATTTCTCTTACTACCAAAATAATAGATGGTCACTGGGGAAAAGTGAAAATTATACAAATAAGAATTTTTTACAAACTGAAATCTTACGATTCTACCTGCCCAGGGACAACTACTGCTAACACCTTGGTAAATATACATTCAGAGCCACCTATCCAGAGATTTTTTTAAACAAACAAAACTGGAATATTACCATTCATAATGTTTGTTTCATGCAAAAAAGAATATTTTGGCCAATTTTCAAAGTAAATAAATACATTGTTATGGAACACATTTAAATGTTAGATGATATTCTGTTGTGTGGGGTACTATATATATTCAACCAAGCCCCTATTTTTGAATATTTAGGTTATTTCCAACTTTGTTTTTGCAGCCCGTGAGACAGTAATGTAAGCTAGGAAGAGTTTACTGACTTGTCTGTGTCTTGTGTGAAGTGGATTCATACAGCTGCAAGCAACCAAATGCCCACCATTAGAAGTAGATCATAAATAAGTTTGTGGGTGAAAGGGGAGCAGTCCCCAGAGCCATTCCTTCCATGCCATTCCCCTGCTTCCCCACACCCAGAGCTCCCTCCTGCCAACTCCTTTCCCCACCCCTCATCCTCTGAAGATTGCAGGGATATAAGAGCTCTCCCCCTGCGCTCCCCCAAATAGCTCAAAGCTCCTATCTCTAAAGTTAAATTTAAATTTAATACCTATGTTTTTGGCAAGACACTGCATTGAGCAGGGATGCACAGAGGAGTGGGGTATGACCTATTCCCAACAGCACATTTACTCACATCTATCGCATCATCTCTCAGAGGCCCAAAGGCAATTTTTCCATGACTTCAATGGAGCTTAACCTTCACGGCCTCTTATTTGCATGGACCCCTTCCAAATGCTATGTCTTTATAAAATTTGCAAAATTATTCTGACATCAAGAAACAAATTTGGAGAGATGTCTTGGAATGCTTCAACAGAACAAGTGATAATTTATCTACAGTGTCTTCCCGATTTGAATGTATATGAAAGGTCTCTTTTTTCGGTCATCTGTGAATGTGTTAAAGAACTAGAAAGTAATTCAGAAATAAGTAACGGACTATGAAAAGTAAAACAATATAGGTGAGTGATGAAACCATTAGAAATTTCTCTGACACAGAGAAGCGACTTACAACAAAAAATTTTTCAGATTAAAACAAAAGCAGTAATTGATTAAGAGAAAGAGACAACGGTCTAATAGATGTAATGGCTGTGGACTCTGGGATCGTTTGATAACTCAGTTAATGAGGAGGAATGAATCAGATGAACTCGTTGGAAAAAAGTATGTAAAGGTTTTGCTGCTTTGGCACAAAAATACTGACATCAGCAAAGAGCATAAATCTCATAATACTCCCAACTTAATGGTGTCCTCTACAACAACTGGCTAATCAGTGTCCTCAGTTCAAAGTGTATTTAAGCTTAGTCATTGCAAAATAAAACTTAAAATATCCTGAAGTATTATAGTTCATGTATGAATAATTCAATAAAGATTTTCCCAAATTTAACAATTCTAAAAATTTACATGACATCAACACTAAATTCTGAAGTTGAAAGCAACTTTTCTAACTAAGTAATTAAAAAACAAATTTCAATCAATTCTACTAGAGGAAAGACTGAATTATCTTTTTTTACTCTGTTTTTAAAATTGTAAAACCGTTGCTATCTGAAAAAAGCATCAGAGACTCTGCTGTCCACTCCACCACCACCACAAATAGGAAAAACACCATATAATAATCAGTTAACTTTTAAAGTTATGTTATTGTTTTTCAGTTCTGTGATGTTTGTAGATTTATTGTTTTTTTAAAGTTGTCATTTGTTTTTTGTTCTAACTATGCATTTTGTACCTAATTTTGTATTCATAAACGATTAATTCTTCTTGTTAAAGACCCTCGTACCCACCCCCTACCCCCGCCCAATTTGCGTGAGCTTCAGACGCTACCTAACCTGGATTCAGCCCCATAAAGTTGAGTTGCATCAACATTCATTTACACCAAGAAGGTGTTTGTGGTCAACAAAGACGTGTGTAGCCCTGTTGAAGATCAAAGAATGGAGAAAGCTTTGCAACCTTCCAAGGGACAGGGACCAAGGATGAGGGGAAGTGGGCAGGGTCATGCAGAAAGTGTTCACAGTACACAGTGGACTTGGGAGACCCTTTTTAAACAGGTAAAGTAACTTTCCTAAGCAGCATGTTAGGTACCTAAGTGGTATTTAAATATATCGCAAAGGTAGCGGATCAAGGATCAGATAGGGAACAACTTTCTTGTAAAACCCAAAGTGTAGGGGTTGATTTGATAACTCACTGGATTCTTAATAGGGCAACACAAATAAACCACTTGTAAATGCCTCACAGCCCTTTTCACATGGCAATAATATATGGCCAGTAATTACCATAATGAGCCACCAGAAGGCATCTATTTGTTAGCCCTGGAGGAGCTTGCATCTGGCTTTTAGGTGTGAAGCAAGGAGAGGCAAATGATAAGGAGCATTTGAATATACATTTCCTCAGGGCAGCTACTTATTTGAACAGCTGCTTATGAGGCACACAGCAAAATTCAGAGTCAGTCCAATTCGGGAGGCTGTGTGCATCTTGATTTCTATTTTTTTTCTTTGAAGTACAAGACCAGCCTATTTTCTCCCCGGGTAATAATTTCTCCAAATTAAAAGTGGTTACCCGACTTAAAACCTGTGACAAGTCTATTGTGTTGACCTCTACAGCTGGGAGAGGGTGGAGGTTGCCAGGGAAATGGGCTCTAGAAATGAAACGTGAAAAGTGCTCAGAAGTCACGTGCCAAATTGTTTGGTTTTTAGATTAAGTTTCATAGGAAAAACGATCCAGAGCTTGCTTTCTCTTTTATTTTTCCGTCTTTGTCAAAACAAAGAATGCATAACAAAGGCAACATTTTTAGCCATCTGCTGAAAATACAAAAATATTTTCCTCAAAATAACGAATTGGTGGTTTGTTGTGTCAGCTTGTACATTTAATAATTCCAATGATAAGCATTCCCCAGATATCAGATGGAGGCAAATTTGCCATCTGAAGGAAAGAAAGGAGTCCAGGTACAAAAAAAAACAAGCTTAAAAATGATACTGGAGCTGGCATTGCAATTGGAGAATGGAGATGGGGGGGTGCGTGTAATATAGAAATGGATACGGGGGGCGGGGGACATCTATGAATCTTTGTGATTTTGAGAGGAATCAAAATAAATGTGTGTTCTCCTTAGCACTGAGCCTTAAGACTTACGGTCAGGGCTGGATAGTTCCAGCCTGTTCAATGCCTTAACGTCTCTGCCCATGAAAAGATGTTAGAAATGCCGTATGTTTCTTGAGCTATTAGGAGGATATGTGAAATAATACCTCTAAAACACTCAGGAGGATAAAACGAAGAGTACGAGGATTTCTTATTGACCCAAAGTTTACCTTAGATAAAGAGATTTATATAAAACTTGGAAGAGGCATATCAGACTTTTGCCTTGACATTCATGGATCACTGAGCAACTCGAAATGTGTCTAAGAAGATTATCAGGTGGATGTGTTTTTTGAAGTTTCCTGATCTCTCTTTTTACCTACGGGTCAAACTGTAGGCATTTGGTAGCTTACCGGTAAGATATTAGCACGACACAGGATGAAAGAGGCTGCAAATAATCTAAGGTCAGTAATATAGATTACCCCTTATAGATTCATCAGCTTACAATTTTCTTTTGGACTGCTACATTTTATTTTATTTTTTGGTATAATAAAGGACTTAAAAAGCATATATATATGTATATATATTATATAATATGGTCACATGGTTCAGACTCTGAAAGTATAAAAACTAGACTACAGTACAGTGTCTACAGTTTTCTCCGCTGCCCCCCTCCCATTCCTCCTGGCCTGAATCAACACTGTTAGTTTTCTGTTTGCTGCTTCCATAATGAGGTCTTTGGAGTAGAAGCCTGTGAGGAAAGGTATTCCTGTTAGTGCATAGCCAAGGAAATACATACACACACACACACACACACACACACACACACACACACACATATATATATATATATATATATAATCCTCATGCTTTTTATACAAAAACCAGTGTACACTGTTCTCTTACTTTTCCACTTAATATGTCTTGGAGATATTTTTTGATCTCAATACATGGTTTCCTCATTCATTTTAACAGCTACTTAATATCTTATTATTTGAATGTATTATAATTTATTTAATCCAAACTGCTGCATTTTTAAGTCCTGTTGACTCTTAGAAAACCATAAAAAATATGATGTGACAAGCCATCAACTATAAGTAATTTCATTTGTATTATGAGTTCAAATTAAAATTTTATCTGTCTGTAGTCTGAATTTTAAAAACAGGAAAATTGGTGAACCTATGAAGTCAGGGATAATTTGAAAGACTAACCTAATGTATGGGTTTGAATTGTATAAAATGCAGGGAATTTAGAACATAGAATCAAGTAAAAACATTTAAGATGTTATTAGTTCTCAGTAAGCTTTGGTCCTGGGTTGCCCATATCCTATGGGGTGTTTGTCATGCCCACCTGACTTTCTTTAAACATTGAATAAACATTCAGACTTACTTTGATTTTTTCCAAACATGGGAACAGCTGCCCTACAGTGCTTTGTCTCTCAGACCACAGAACTAGAGTTTCTGTAAGGTCTTCCTACATCTCTGATCCTACTTTTACATTTAATTAAGGTAATCCTTCAATCTACATCCTCTTCCAGACCCCATTCTCCTTTCTAAGTTGTTATCCATGTTCCACCTGAACCAGGAGATCATATTGCAGTTTTGGTCCTAAGCTCATTAAAGAAGAATGCATCTGGTATTTCTCTGGGAGGAAAATGGGCTTTCAAGTTCTAATTGGAAAGATCTGAAGAGTGTAGAACTACGAAGTCTTTTTGACCATGGGCCCCAGACCACTGAGTTTATGTGTTCACTATGTGGAAACGTAGCTCCTATGATCTTGCTTGCAGTTGCTGTTTGCCTGTTAAATAAAATAAGTTTTGTGTTTGTTTGTTTTTTCGACCTCAATCCTGATGTGGGTAAAATTGTGTAAGCATGTGCAGTCTCTTATTGAGATTAACATAATCTGTCCCTCTTTAAAAGAAATCTTATGAGGTTTTTGGATAATCCTTTAGTATTAGAAATGTTCAAACAAAGAGAAATGCAACCAAGAGTAAGAGTGAAGCTGTGTCATCAGAGGGGAGGAAACAGAAAAGAATAAGAAAACAGGAAAGGAGGAAGGGAAGGAGGGAGAGAGGGAAACAGGAAAGGAATCCCCTGGAACTGTCTTTGTCTTGCCTCCTGTCAAAATGGAAGATTTAGAGCTTTATCAGGGCTGTAGAACTGAAGCATAAGCCCTTGGTTTTGCCTGAAGGAAAAGGCTACTGAGTAAGTTTCTTTCTCTCTCTTTCTTTCTTTCTCTCTCTCTATCTTTTTTCTAGGAAGGTATAGGGATTCAAAGTGTTTTTTTTTAACTGTAGAAATTGAAAGGATTAAGGAATATCAAAAACATAAAACAAAACACAAAACAAAACAAAACCCGGAATAATAATCAATAGTTCCCTGCCAACATATTTATCTAAATACATAGGTTTCCATACTCCTGTCTACCACTTACCCTACCCCGAAGGATATGTAATAAATATTTGCTGATGGTACTGATAGGTATATTATTTCTCCCACTTAGTTGTACACGTGATAATCTTTGTAAATATTAAGTTATTTTTCTAACAAGGCTCCCTTTCCCAGACCTCTTTTTTAAAAAATGACAAGTATTTTGCACAAACACAACTTTAAAGAGATCAGGAGGACAAGCATGTTCGCTTCCTGCCCTTCTGTCCCACCCCCACCCTGGGGTCAGCCCCCCTGGCCATCTTTATATAGTCACTAGAAAATAGGTGCCAGATCCGCTTCTCTTGATGTAAACCCTGGCTCTGTATGTATTTATTTTCACCTGTTGAGAACACACTTCCACTAAAATATTGGACCAAACATACAGATGCCTTCTGAAATAATCGTAAAAGGATTTATTTCCCTAAGAACTTGTTAGCTTATCTAAACATCTGCTACTCAAAAGTGATTACTTGGGAATTTCCAGGTCACACAGAAACATGTGAGTCTGTTGCTGCCGGATTCATTTAGACGAAAACCAGCAACCAAACATTTCAGGGTGAAGCAGAGAGTGTTTTAAAAATTAGTCATTGTTTAAGGAACCCCAAAAATGTGAATTTACATAATTTTAAATGGCATTCTTGTTTTTGTTTTATTTTAATCAATTTATATCACTGGCCCTTCTGGTGAAGTCTTAGGTAACACATATTCAGAAACCATGAAGGACTTTGAAATTAAAGACCAAGAGATTAATTCTGATATAGCAACAAAATTATTTTAAGTGAAAGACAGAAACACAATTTTAAAACATTCACGTTTTGGAGAAAAGTATTTGAGGGGGAAGTTCAAGAGCTAGGAAATATAGATGGTATGGACAATAGATTGAGGGGAAAAACATGCTTTTTTGAAAATAGTATATTAAAAAAGAGTAAGGGTAATGCTTGAAAGTGTCTTAGAAAGGGAGGACCCAAACCCCACAGAATGCTTTTAGCAAACATTTGACTTGGGGAAAAGAAAGAGAGCTATCATTCATTGAATACCTACTATGTGCCAAGCATTTGGCATTCATTATTTCATTGAATCCTCAAATAAATATGACTTCCATTTAACAGACGGATTCTGCAACTCAGCGAGGTTGAGTAAGGTACCCAAGCATCAACATTCATTTGTACCAAGGTAAGTGGCAGCGCCAGGATTTTAACTCAAGTCTGTCTGCCCTGGAGCTCACCATGCTACATCATGTATGTCTTCATAATGTTATTTGGAGACATGATTTAAAGCAACAGTGGTGTCTTCCTGAAATGTGAGTGCTCTGGCTGCTGCTTGGTAGGTAGGTAAGTATCACAGGGGGTACATAGCCTTCTTCCTGGATCCCTTCCCCGGTCCTCTGTCGCAGGGTGGAGCCGGGTATGCGTTCCTCTGGATGGAGCAGGTATGGAAAGAGCAGTGAGGGAAATAGGGATCAGAGGGAAGTCAAGGATATGTCTAGAAACACCCTGCCCCACCCGCCTTACACATACACACCCACACAAAGTTTTGTGCACTGCTTTTGACTATTTGGAAAAGAAGGGATACTTGCACAGACCTGGTAGACCAGGAGTATTGGGTGAGGGGGGTGTAGGGGCTGTCCTGCTTCTCATAACCAGAGGCCATCAAGAATTGAAGTTGATGGTTATTCTCAAGATTGACCCACGGAGTGCTAGTGAGCTATGGAGGCCAATCAGGACCTCTTGTCTAACACATTACTGCCTGCTCTTTGAAAAGAGAAATGGCTACCACACTTTTGGCTTCCCCCTCCCCACCCTCGTTTTTCCTGAGAAGGTACCACCCTCTCAAATGCAGGCAGATGAAAAGGTGTTTCATATTTTCTGTTGCCAGATCCCTTTGTTTTCTTCATCTGTTGGTTTTATTTTGTTTGCTATTCCTGCCTTCCTTGGAACCTGATATTTTGAACAATTGGTAAATGGTTCCTATGGCAACAGTCACCAAGTGAAATCTCTCCCAGCAACTCTCCTCCCCTTCTTCACCCCCCACCTCAGTGTTCCTTTATCTTTTCAGTGTTTTACATCAATGTGTTTGGATAAGCAGAGAGATTTTTAAAACTCATTCACTAAACCTGCTTTTCTCACATTAAATGGACATTGAAAGTTACAGGATGATATTTCTTAAAACTTTTTTTCTAGTAACATATTTACAACTCAAAATTTCCCATTTTAACCACTTTCAAGTAGACAATTCAATAGTACTAATTATATTTGCAATATTGTGCCACCATCATCAATATCTATTACCCCAAGTTTTTCATCATCTCAAACAGAAACTCTGCACCCATTAAGCAATAACTCCCTCTTCCCAGCTTTTTAAATATAAAGAGGCCTCAAGGACCACTCAGGTATTATAAAATTTGGATCTGTGGATGCATGTGAATGTATAAGATCATAGCACTTAATAAAACAATAAAATATTTAAAAGAGAAGTTAAAAACAGAATTTAACATTTTAATTTTAATTATGAAATATTCATTAGAGGACAGATGGGGCTTAAAAACCAGGACATGAGCAAATATCCATTTCACTTAGAGAGGTAAAGCAGTGGGTGTTTTAGTTTGTTAAAGCTGCTCAAGCAGATACTATAAAACGAGTTGGCTTTTAACAATGGCAATTTATTAGATTACAAGCTTACAGTTTTGAGGCTGAGAAAAAATGTCCGAATCAAAGCATCATCAAGGCAATACTTTCTCCCCAAAGACCGGCTGCTGGCGATCCTGGACTTCTCTGTCACATGGCAAGGCACATGGTGGCATCTGCTGGTCTCTCCCTTTCAGGTTTCATTGCTTTCAGCTTCTGGATTCTGAGACTTTTTTCTCTCTTTATCAGAATTTCATCTCTTATAAAGGACTCCAGTAAGAGGATTAAGACCCATCTTGAATGAGGTGAGTCACATCTTAAGTTAAAATCCTTCTCACCAAAAGGTGCACACCCACAAGAATGGATTAACTTTAAGAACATATTTTTCTGGGGGTACATCCAGCTTCAACCCATCACAGTGGGAGAATGTCCAGCATGAATATGTGCACGAGAAGGCTCAGAATCTATTGCCTGCCGTATTTTACATCCCTAGCAATGAGAGTGGACAACTGGTGGAGGTCCCCTTAAAAGATCATTGAAATATTCTTTCTCTATTGTGACATGCAATTTGCGAATGAGGCTTTTTACACCAGATCAGACCTAGCTTCCACCTGTCTTTCCCGTCTGTCTGGAGTAGGGTCTTTAAGGCAGAGTTTGGGAAAGACATTATGATTGTCCCCAGTTCATCAGCTCCAACAACTTTCATATAACCCTATGGATTTACCTTTCAAGAATTTAGCAGCCATATCTACTTATATTTATAGCCATTGCCATATCTTGGCATAAAGGATTCTGTAAGTTTTATCAGTTCTAAAGTTTTAGAAATATAAGTATTCCAATGGTCTTTAATTCACTATACATCAGTGGCCATCCAGAGTGGTAGTTAAGATCATCAACTCTGATGCAGGCTGGCTGGAATCAAATCCCAGCTTTGCCATTTGTTAATTGTGAGACAGGGAAAATTACTTAACCTCCTCATATGTGAAATGAGGGTAATAATAGCATTTTTCTTTTAGGATTGTTATGAGGATTACATAGACTGCATATAACTCATGAATTTTTTGGTTTTAATAAGTCCTTTCAACCTTGGCCTTTCCATATTAAAATCCTAATTTAAAATAAAATTAACCCAATGTATAAAATTATTAATTCCTTCTGTTTTCCTACTTGCCCTTCAACCTTCATTTTTATATTGTCATTTAGAAGGTGCAGAGACCAGAACCAAATTCAAATGGACTATGGCATCTTGATTTTTTTTTTCCAAAATAAATATTTACTAGAAAAACCAATACGAAAAAACACAGCAGAATCATATAGAGGCATAGATTTGCAGATTATAGTCTGTTGACACAAAAGTAACACTGCTGTAGCCCTGGGGACTAGATGGCTGCATGTTTAGGGAGTTGGCATGAGTTCCTCTGTGACCTTACTGTGTCTGACTGAGGTGGATGCTAAACAAAGGCTCTCCAGATATAGGCCAAGGCGCATTTGGATTGGGACTGCTTCTAACGGAGGTAAAATATTCAGTCCTTTCTAGATTCTGTTTAATCTGTTGAATTAATTTGCATTGAGTTTTATGCAGGACAGGTTAGGGGAAAATTTTTTCCCTCTGAAATACATTTCCTGATGATAACTGGGGTTTCTTTGATTGCAATAAACAGAAAACTAGTCAAGCAAACATTAGGTAAATTAGGTCTATATAAGGCATAAGAGCAGTAGATATGAAAAGTGAGTGTCTCTCAGACTGTATTTATCAATAGCCAGAGGTCTGAGACCTTGGCTGAGCCCACCTCAGCAAGAGCTGAGGAAGACCTTCCCGTAGACCAGGCACCCTGACCATGCCACCCATCTGCATTTTACAGCAAGAAGAAACCTCCATATCCATAGACAACAGGCTAAAATGGAGGACATTAGAAAGAGTGGAGAGAATATTGAGACACAACCATTGGTGTGATGGTTTGAAGTGTGTGGATCCCAGAAAATCATATTCTTAAAGCTAATCCATTCTTGTGTGTGTAAATGTATTGTGAGTAGGACCTTTGATTTGGTTACTTCAGTCAAGGCAGGGCCCAGTGTGGGTCTTACTCCCCTTACTGGAGTCCTTTGTAAACGGGACGAATACGGAGAGAGAAAAAGAGAAGCCATGGAAGCAAGAAGCTGAAAGCATCAAAACGGGAAGAGAAGGGAGGGACCAGTAGACGCTGCCACGTGCCTTGCCATGTGACAGAGGATTCCAGGATCACCAGCAGCCAGTCTTCAGGGAGAAGGCATCACCTGATGATGCCTAGATTTGGACATTTTCCTCAGCCTTGAAAATGTAAGCTCATAAACTAATAACTTCCCACTGTTAAAAAATGACCCATTTCATGGAAGCTGCATTTCGGCAGCCTAGCAAACTGGAACAATTGGGAAAAGATTTATTTTCCACAGACATTTTCCATCCAAATCCAGAGATGCATAATTAAAATAATGTGGGACATTTCTTTCACTGCATTGAAGTTGAAAAGTAACCCCTGGGCATAAAGAAGGCTGCATTCGAAAACTATTTCGGATTCCCTCCTGGTTCAGGTCTAATAGTTAGGAACCATTATCTTATAGGTACATTTGTACCATTTTCCCATAATGTGTTATCATCTTACATCAGTCTGCATGGAGCTTATTTGCCATTTTTCTGCCCACTCATATAGCCAAGTTATTTCCTTTTACAGTATGTCACTATACAAAAGAGCTTTATGGAAATTTTTATTGTAGCAAGCATTTTTTCACATCACTTATAACAGTATTAAGTAAGATTGATCCAGAACTAATTCCTGGAGTTTACACACTTCTATACATAAAAGATTCTCTCCCTCTCTATCTCCCTCCCTTTCTTCCTCTTCCTCTGTCTTCCTCTATACGCAAATATTTATTAAATACCTATTTTGTGCCAGAACTGCTCTAGGTGCTCACGATGCCTCAATGAACCAAAGTGATGAAAATCTTTGCTCTCACAGAGCTTACACATTAGTGGGGAAAGAGAGTCAATAACAAATAAACAAATATGTAATATATCGTATTGCTATCATGATGGGCACTGCTTTTCTCTTCACATAGTTTCATGGTTTGAGTTAGGTTTTCAATGATAAAATATTTTCCCCCAAACCCATAGTATTTTTTAATGAGTTCTGTGGGCAACACCAGAGAATAGGAGAATCTTTTGACAAGTACAGGGAAATAAAAGTATGTCAGTGGTCCAATATCTAAAGCTTTATCAGAAAAATGTTGCTGCTCTCCTCATCTGTAGGGGAAATATGTATCTATAACATCTCGAATAGGAAGGGAATCACTTTCCTGTGTTTTACATTTCAATTTGAAAGAGTTGAAATACTGAACCAGTAGAAAGGAAACAGGAGAAAATGTTTATGGTAAAATTAGTTCATTTAACAAATATTTGTGGACTATCTATGAAACACATAAAGAAAGAAATCACAGCCCTCATCCTTAAGAACTTTATACTTTAGTTGATACAGTAGGCAAAGAGCCAGGTAACCTAGTAGCCAGGATCTACTATACCTAGTATTTTTTTACTGTGCCACCCCCAGCTGCCCACTATCACAGACTGCTGTTCCAGCAGTGCGAGTCATGGCACCCCTCTTTGTTCCTTGAGTCACCCTTGACCAATCCCTAGGTATCACCTGCACTAAGAGTGGGCTTCCCACACAGCTTTCCCAATGGGATTTAGCCTTGAGCTGTGTTTCCGAGTCCTTGATCTTAATCTGTATTTAGTACTTCAGTGCTGGGGACAGTGTGGTTTGAAGCTGTATGCACCTCAGAAAAACATGTTCTTAAATCTAATCCACTCCTGTGGGTGTGAACCCAATGTAAATAGGGCCTTTTGATGAGGTTATTTCAGTTAAGTTGTGGCCCAGCCCAGTCAGGATGGGCCTTAATCCTATTACTGGAGTTCTTCATAAGTGGAATGAAATTTAGACAGAGAGAAAGCCACAGGGAGCAACCAGAAGCTGAATATCAATGGAACCTGGAATAGAAGGGAGGGACCATGAGATGCTTCTGAACATTCCTGTTCTCCCCTCCTGTTGGCACATGGCACGACTTCTTTTTTTGTTTTGTTTTTCTTTTTACAAGAATGTCAATCTTT
>PVKH010009670.1:0-18680 GCA_004027955.1 Chaetophractus vellerosus
CAAGCCCTCTTAGTTTAAAAATGTTTATTGATTTTATAAATGTATGAATATGCCAAAACTTTACCTGTAATGGTCAAATCAACAACTTAAAATTAAAATGCAACGGTTTTTGAGAAAATATTAAAATTGATTGCTAAAAAGAAACATCTTAATCTTCAAATTAACTGACTGTAATTTCACAATTATCAATTTGTAGATATCCGCTTTGGATCATTTCTGAAGCTGAATTCAGAACAATCTTAAAAGCAAGCTGTCTAACTTAAGGTATGTGTGTACGTGTTTGTGTTTATGTGTGTGTATGCTAATTTTAAAGAATAACAATATGTGGCAAACTGTGTGTGATAGAATATTCAAACTGATCACTTAATCATTTTCTGGTCCATGACAAACACTCAATGATATTGATTCCCTTTTATCCTTTTGTAACACTTCTCAGTTTTAAAAAAGAATCAAAACAGATGATGAATTGCTCAATAACTATTAAATCTCCTCTCAATTTCCTCTCTGGAAATAACCATACAAGGAAATCACTGTGTAAACGCACAAAGCAATTAGAGAACAATTAATACTGAAGAGTATAGCACTCAGCATCCCTGAGCTGTTAAGACAGTCCCTGAATGACTGATCCAACAAGGGCTGAAGGAATGGGGACACGTCATGGAATTATTAATAATTGCATCAACAACAATAATAATACTATTAACTTAATGTTAATATAATCCAGGCATTCTACTAAGTACTTTACATAGGCTTTATGTCATTCAATCCTCACAACAATCCTATGAAGTAAAATTATTTCTGGCGTTGTTATTAATCCCAATTTACATTGAGGAACCTGAGGCTCATCTAAGGTTATGTAACTGGTAAGCAGCATAGTTATCAGCTGAGACCTAACACCCAAGTTTTGGATTCCTTCCACTAGTAAATGACTGAAAAGATAAGAGCTCAGTGGTGTTGTGTAGGTTAGAAAAACTTTGGATTATGGAGATGATGAGAAAGGAATTCCTGATGGTGTGAAGATCACTAACAAAAGCATGAAATAATATATAGACATGTAAGGTACTGGAGGGGAAGATTCGAAAGTAGGTTGTGTAAGGAAAATATAATAAACATTGTGCAGATAAAGCAGACAGAGGTGTATGGATTTATTTTGGTATATAAGAGAAAAAGCATGATTGTTCTGTAAAACTACATTTCTCTAATTACAAAAAAAAAAAAAAAAAGGAGTAAGTGATACAGCTTCATAACTGGTCTCCCTGTCTCCAGTGTCCTCTACTTACAAACCACTGGGCTATACTTGCTACTATCAGTTTAATCAGTTGGAACTATGAAATGCTAGAATTAGGAGGGATCTTTAAAATTATCCGGTCCTGTCAAGGCATGAAATGATGGACTAATCCTGATGGAGGATATGGACATAGAGAAGAAGGAACGAATGCCTTTGCTGGAAGACGTGAGAGCAAGCAAATATGACAAGCCTTTATGACATTAAAGGAATAAAGAAGGGAGAGCAGAGAGGATTTTAAGTCTTCTCTCAGAGAAAAAAGGAAACTTAAAAAAAAACTCATAGATACAGTAACAAACTCTTTTGAGGGAGAATAGGATGAGTTTGATTTCCTCTTTTGAGTTTCAAGTATCACTGAGGACCCACATTCCTATGTCCAATAAGACAGAGAAAATTGAATGAAGGAAAGAGGTGAATCTTGGGTTCTAATTCCATTAAAGATACTGATTAAAGACTTCTGAGTAGGTGACTTCCCTGGTACAATTAGTATACAAAATAAAAGAACAGTGGCTTTTCAGGTGAACATTTTAAAATAAATATAGGTATGTAAGTTTGAAACATATATGTCAGAATATGCCGGGTGAATAAAAATCTTTCCTTCTATGCCTAACTCTAAATTCTCAAAGATTTAGTTTGTGATTTGTTTGTTTCTTTGTTTGAAAATAAAATGTTGATTTTTTTAAGTGAAAAAAGGAGAATAAAGGATGATCATTAAACTCCCTTAGTAATGCAAATTACTTCCAAGTCAGTTCTGGTAAACATTTATTTTGATTTAGTACAGACAGCATTACTTCCTTTACTTTAAGCATTTTCTTTCAGCTGGCATTGCCATCATCCCATCCTGTTAGCGATGCTTCAGATAAAATACAATTTAAAATCACTTTTATTTTAAAATCAAACACTCAATTAATTTCCTTGTCCTGTGAAACAGGAATCAAATAGACAAGGCAAAAGAAATAAGTGCAACTCTTTTATACTGGAAATTATTTCCTTTTGAGAGATATCACTTATCAATACGGGGTTTAATACTATAAAAAACACACACGACTTTTTCCTAAGAATAATAAAAATTTAGGTAGAAATTATATGCACAATAGAATTAAGAACTTCGTCGAAAAAATACCTTTTTACTGAACATCTTCATGGATTAAATTTATCAAACATTTATTCAACCCCTATTATGTGCTAAATATGAGGCCCATTACAATTGAACTAGATATTATTTTGCTTTCAATATGCTCACAAATTACTAGAGAATACAGGCATGAAAACAAATTATTACAGCTATGGAAGCCTAAAGAAAGGGGTTACTTATTTTGATTGGGTGGATCAAGACAGATGATTAATATCATCAAGGAAATGTAAATGTTTATTTCCTAAGCCTTCTAAAAGGAGATATAATTTCTGAATTTATTTTATTTTATTATTTTATTTTTCTTTACTAGAGAAGTTGTAGATTTACAGAAAAATCATGTGTAAAATACAGGATTCCCACAAACCACCCCACCAACAACACCTTATATTTATATGGAATATTTGTTACAATGGATGAAAGCACATTTTTATAATTGCACTGTTAAATGTAGTAGATGGTTTAACTTAGGGTTCACTGTATAGTATAGTTTCATGGATTTTTGAAAAATGTTTATTCTGTTACCATGTATACAACCTAAAATTTCCCCTTTTTATCATATTCAAATATATATTTCAGTGCTCTTAATTGCATTCACAATGTTGTACTACCATCACCGCCACCATCCATTGCCAAAACATTTCCATCATTCCAAATAGGAACACTGTACATTTTAAGCCTTAACTTCCCATTTTCTAGCCCCACCCTGTAGCCAGTTACCTATATTTTAGCTTCTGACTCTATGATTTTGCTTACTCTAATTGTTTCAAATCAGTGAGATCATACAATATTTATCCTTTTGTGCCTCACTTATTCCACTTAACGTAAAGTCTTCAAGGTTAATCCATGTCGTCGCATGTATCAGGACTTCATTCCTTTTTATGGCTGAGTAATATTCCATTGTATGTCACTACCACATTTTGTTTATGTATTCATCAGTTGATGGACATTTGTGTTGCTTTCATCTTTTGGCAATTGTGAATAATGCCACATTGGTGTGCAAATATCTGCTTGAGTCCTTGCTTTCAATTCTTTTTGGTATATACCTAGTGGTGGGGTTGCCAGGTCATATGGTGATTTTGTACTTAGCTTTCTGAGGAACAACCAAACTGTCTGCCACAGTAGCTGCACCATTTTACATTGCCAACAGCAATGAATGAGTGATCCTATTTCTCCATATCCTCTTCAACATTTGTTCTTTTCCATTTTTTTAATAGTCTCTCTTCTAATGGGTGTGAAATGATATTTCACTGTGGGTTTGGTTTGCATTTCCCTGATGGCTCATGACATTGAACATCTTTTCAAGTGTTCTCTGGCCATTTGTATATCTTCTTTGGAGAGATGTCTGTTCAAGCCTTTTGTCCGTTTTTTAATTGGGTTGTTTGTATTTTTGTTGTTAAAGTGAAGGATTTCTTTATATGCTGTGGATATTAATCACTTATTGGATATGTGGTTTCCAATTATTTTCTCCCATTTTCTTTGTGTAATATTAATTTCATTATAAAGTCCTCTCAGATACAAAGGTTTAAATTTTATGAGGTCCCATTTATCTATTTTTTTCTTTGGTTCTTATGCTTTGGGTATAAAATCTAAGGAACCATTACTTAACTTTTTAAATTTTATTTATTTACTTTTTTAGAGATACTTAGATTACACAAATGTTACACAAAAAACATAGGGATGTCCATATGCCCAACTCCCCACATCTCTCATACCCTCCCACATAAACAACATCCTTAATTAGTGTGGCACATTCATTGCAGTTGATAAAGGCATCCTGGGGCATTGCCATGGAGCATGGACCATAGTTCACATTGTAGTTTACACTGTCTCCCACACAATTCTGCAGACTATGGGAAGATTTATAATGGCATATATATGTCATTGCAATGCCATTCAGGACAATTCCCAAGTCCTAAAAAAAACCCCACATTGCACCTTTCTCTCCCCCTGCCCTCAGAGTGTCCAGTGGCCACTGTCTCCACATCAATGCTGTAATTTCTTCCATTGCTAGAATCGCAACACTTCTCTTGTAGAATATCAGTAAGTCCACTCTAGTCCATAGTTAATTCTCCAATCCTGAGGAATTTGGGATGGTGATGTCCAATCCACCTCTAATTAAGAGGGGGCTTTAGGCCCACACAGCCGATGGATGGGTCTCTCTTGCTTGTAGTTGTAGGCCCTCTTGTTTCCTTGGTATGGTGGTTGTCCATCCACACCTCCTTGTTATTTGACCTAGGTGAGTCCAATGAACTTCTGAATAGGTGTTGAAACTCTGCTGAGCCTCATGGCCCAGCCCAAAGATGTAAGTCTCTTGGACGTACACCTACCAACTCCAGCACCAAGTATAGCTTCAAATAGAAGGGACAGATGAGCCATGTGTAGGGAAGCCATAACTGACTCCAACACTGTCACTCTCAGGAGCACAAACTCCAAAGTAGGGCCCATGGCAAGGCACCAAACTCTGGAGCTATCTGCCCTGACCATCAGACCAAACTGCATGTCTTTAGAGCTCTCAGCAGCCCCCCCATCTGGGGTAGTATCTACTTTGGAAGTCTATGAGATCCTGCTGAACTATGTATAAGTGTTACCTCTGGGATGAACTCCTGACTTACTTTGGAGTCTTTTAGCCATATAAACTCATTTGTCTTTACCTTTTCCCCCTTTCATTCGAGGTCTTTTTCCAGTTGCATTGCTAGTTGGTGCTTGGTAGTAATCCCATAGTGCCAGGGAGGCTCATCCCCGGGAGTCATGTCCCATGCTGAGGGGAAGGTAATGTATTTACATGCTGAGTTTGGCTTAGAGAGAGGCCACATTTGAGCAACAAGGAGGATCCATTACTTAATTTTTTGACTGGAGAGTTTAATCCATTTACATTTAAAGTCACTCCTGAGAATAAGGCTTTTGTTGGCCTTATACCTTTTTTGTCTCTCACTTTGTTTAGTGTATACTTTTATGTTTATTTGCTTTTTTGTGTTGTACCCTATTGAGTGCATTCTCATTTCTGTCTGGATATGTTTTTCATCTATTTCCTTGTAGTTACCATGGATTTAAAATTTAATGCCCTAAATATAGAAAAATCACACTTGGTTTGATACCAACTGTTCTAGCTTGTCTTTTGTGGTCCCCACAAAATTATTGTCTTAAGCTAACCATTCCTGTGCCTGCAAACACAGTGTAGATGGGGACTTTTGACGAGATTCAGTTAAGGGACCTTGACTAGATCACTTGCTTAGATCACTTTTGATAGGAATATGTCAGTGAGAATATGTCTGAGAACACACAGAGAGAAAAAGAAAGGAACCTGCTATTTTGATCCTATCATGTGAGAGGATTCAGTATCACTAGCAACCAAAGCTGAGGCACCAAGATCCCAAGAGGCTTAGCCCATAGAGCAGCTCAAGGTTGAAGAGATGAGCCATATGTCTGATTGCCCATAGCTGTTCTCATGGGGGAAGTAAAACTCTCTTGAAACTAGAAAATTTCTTGCCTTACTACCAGGATCTGCTAGCACTGACCTTTGGTAAGAAAGCATCTTTGATGATGCCTTGATTTGAATATTTTCACAGCCTCAGAATGTAAGTTTTTATCCCCAAATAAATCCTCTTTATAATAGCAAACCCATTTCTGGTATTTTGGCATTGGCATACTTTGGCAAACTAAGACATCAACTTAACTTCAATAGCATGGACATATACTTTTCCTATATCCCTCAGTTGCCCCATCATTTTTTGTGCTTATTATCATTTATATCTTTGTACCTTGTATGTCCAAAACCATAGATTTACCATTACTTTTTATGTATTTGCATTTTAGTACCTGTAGGAAGTGAGAAGTGACGTTACATATAAAACTATACAATAACACTGGCATTTATAATTAACATGATGGTTACCTTTACTACAGCTTTTTATTTCTTTATGCTGCTTTGAGTCATTGTCTAGTGTCCTTTCCTTTCAGTCTGAAGAATTTCCTTCAGCATTGCTTGTTCCTTTAGCATTAGGCTATTTTCACTTTCAATGTTTCTTTTTTCTTTTTGCTGTTGTTCTGCTAAGGAAGAGGCAGAAACTCTAAATGCTATGCAGAGATAGATCTATTCAATCAAATGAGTTTCAGGTTATATTAAATGATTATAACAATTGAGCAATCACAAAAAGGCGGTAATTAATTAAAGACATAGGAAAGAATGAAGGTATATATAACCACTTATCAAATCGGGGGAAAACTCAACACCTCAACTCTCACGTGGCTGCGGGCCCCTTTGCAGCTGATCAGAGTCCCGATTGGAAAAACAGTCCCAGTCAGGGCATCCCCTTCTGGGTGAGGCTCCAACTGGCAGCTTGGGGACCATCCCTTTTAAGGGATTCCGAACCTCAGAACTCCGAAGGGTCTTGCAACTCGTGAGGAATAACCTCATTGAGAGTAACCAAATCCATCTGGTGGGGGTTGGCCAGCCCTCCACAGGAGAGACGTGGTGTCTCAAGGGGTCTTTTATTCTATTCTATTTATGGTACACTGAACAGTAACATAAAGGTTTTTAGCTTTTAATTTTACAGGAGATACAAACAGGATGTGTAAATATCATGTCTGGTGACTTGTTCCTTTTAAACATTTGTTTTTGGGTAATAGATGATGGATTTCCCTGCATAGCAACTTTATAACATTCCAAAGGACAAAGGACAAGTTAATCATTCACTATTCTAGGCTAAAACAGCAGAGACTATTGATTAGAAAGCTTATGAATTCACAATTCTTAATAGTAATTTTCTTATAGTACATCAGCTGTCCAGCCTAACTCATTCAAGTGTCTTATCTTCAAATTCGCTGATTCTTTCTTCTGCTAGCTCTAATCTGCTATTGAAACCATCCTGGCAGCTTTTTCCATTATCATGGTCTTCAATGCCACTAGTTCTGTTTGGTTCCTTTTTAAAATTTCTATCTCTTTACTTAGACTCTCATATTGTTCATTCATTGTTTTCCTGATACCCTTTACTTCTTTTTCTATAGTTTCCTTCATCTCGTTGGGCATTTATAAGATCATTCTTTTAAAGACTTTGTTCAGTATGTCCACATTCTGGTCTTCTTCATTAGTGTTTTCTGTATTTTTATCCTTTTCCTCTGGATGGGCCATCATTTCCTATTTATTTATTTTTTGTCTTGTACTTTTTTGTTGCACACTGCACATTTTAATATTTCAAAATGTTAGCTCTATGAGTTATACCCTGGGATGTCTGTTTCTTGGTTTTGTAACCAGCTGGTGATATGACAGAGATTTTCTTGAGCTATCAAGAAGATCTGCCCAAGGCAAATACAATGTGCAGGGTTTTCTCTGATTTTCTAGGTCTCTAGCTTGTCCTGGAATTTTGCTTATTAGTTGTTTTGGAGTTCCCCTCTTTACGGAAGTTTTGTTGTCCCCTCTTTTCCCAGAGGACACCTCCATCTCCCAAGTGTTTGAAGGCTGCAGGTCTTTGTCCCAGAGTGTCTGCCTCCCTAGTTTTTTACCCTCCTTTCATTATCTCAAGCTGCTTTTTCCTGGAGGATAAGTATCCCAGAGAGGACTTTCCTAAGTCAGCCTTTCCTAGCTAAAGTAGAGCCAGGGACCCATGAATGGGGTGCACAGTGGCTCCAAAGTGCCCTGTGGAGGGGATCAGGAAGGACACCAAGATCTTCTCCAATGGTTCCCCAAAGCTGAGCTTTCCTGGCCTGCCCAGAAAATGTGGTCCTTCAGTTAACTGTTGACCACAGTTCTGAGGAGGCACTGCTTCTTTAAATCTCCACCGCTTCCACCTCTTTCTTCCACCGCTTCCACCTCTTTCTTGGGAGGGCTGAAACAATGGCTGCTGCCACCTTTGTCCGGCACGGGGTGAAAGAATAGCTGCCCTCAGAGCTGGGTCCTCAATCCAAATTCACTAATGAAAAGCTGTGATCAGTGAACAGCTGTGCACACCACTGTTCTTGAGGAAGAAGATTTTTACTTCCCTTTCTTTCACAGTGAGCTTCCCTGAGACTGGATCCCATGGAGAGCTGCCATGAGAACGGCACCTGTAGCCACCACAAGGAGGGAGCAATTTACTGTTCTTTCTCATAATTTATCATCATCTCCCTTCTGCTCTTTCCTGGAGGCTGCACAGTGTTCTTCTGGCTAAATAACAGTTCCTGCCTCTTTAATAGTATCTGTATCTCCCTGGTCCACCATCTTACCCAGGACTCTCTAAATTTAGGTTTGAAATTAATTTTCCAGAATTGTTGAAAAATACTTAATCTTCAGATCCTGGATTTCCAAGGAATCTGAAGCAAAATAAATTAAAAGAAAATTGAAGCTACAGAACATCAATAAAGAAGAAATGGAAACAGCTAGAAATAGAAGAGAAGAGCAATTACACTGGTGATTGACTTCTTAATAGCAACAACGGAAACCAGAAAATATTGGAGTATGAGAATCTATTTAGAAGATTCCATGTCTCTGTAAACAGCTGCTACCTCTTGTTACTCACTTGTATCTTCCAGTTTTATGTTACTGTGGAAGCCTAATTTATATTTCTCCTTTCGTCCCTTAAATGCAGTTTAACATCTCTAATATATAATAGAGTTATATACATATAGGCATAAATGAATGTGTAACATAGCTAACAACCCACTTGCTCAGTAAACATTCCTTATTGGCTCACTATGAGTGTTCCCTATGGACCAGGTTTTATTCTAGGCACTGGGAATATAGCAAAAGTCTATCCCTCTATCAGATTGTCTATTTATAACAATCTTTCATGAATTAGGAGTGGTAATTATAAAGTCTTACCTTTCTTCTTATTTATAAAATACTTCTCTTATTTGCTTGCCACTTGAAAACTTTAATACCTTTATGGCTTTCATCTTACATGATCTTTCAACAATTCCATGGACTTGCCAAATGCTAGTTTACTCAGAACTTGGCAGTTATCATCAATCAATAGTAATCTGTTTAGCACCAAATATGTGCTTACTATGCTGTTTGACATTTTTGGGAACACAGGGAAAAATGTAAAAGCCCTACTCTATCTCTCAGTGTCATTAGAAATTATATATTATATTACATTTTGGCAGACTCCTGTATTTGTTAGTTCTGTTGCAAGATTGAGTTATTTTGTATTTTTAGTAATTTGGGTGTCTGATCAGTTATATTATCATGAATTATAGAGTAGATATTAAAAGCCATTGCTTTATTTTTCTGAGCATGGCTTGTACAAAGAAACCTCATGATTTTTATTCCACTGCATCAAAACAAAAATTACTTATTAAATAAAAGGAAATTCAAGGAGGCACAGGGAATTTGGTGTTTGAGATACAATGAAAAATAAAATAAAATGATTGTTTTCTTTTCATTAAGCAATGTTTTCTTCCAGAATTGCACAATGGCATTTATCTGAAGCTTTAAAATTATTAGTGAATAATACCTTACTGACATTTGCTAGGTCAATAATTTAATCTGGAAAGTATATAATGTTTTTAGGAACTCTTATGTAAAGAATATAATATTAGTGTCAAACAATTAGTTTGAACACTGGCTCTGCAAATAACAAGCTGTGTCTCTTTAGGCAAGTTGTATATTTTCCTTGACCCTCCAATTCACTGTTAAAAATAAAAACAGCTGGAATGCAAATGTAGTCACATCTCTTTTAATTTTTCTAATAATTCAACTCAGTATGCCAATATTAGCCAGAGGTTCAATTTCTCCCTCTTAAGGTCCTCTCTATTCCCACTTTCATTGCCCAAGATTCCCCAAGATGACTCTCTCTAACAAAATCTGTCCACTTCCAAACACCAAGCAGATAGAATCAAAAAGTCCATCCATTGCTTCTGTCACTTCAAATGGGGGTGCTATGGAAAACTGGATCTCTATCACACTAACTGATGATTGTGCACTGCTATAGGGAAGTCCTGACTGAAACTGATTCCTGAGCACGTTCAGGCTCCACGATTCCATCTGTCATCTAGAAGGTCCTCAGTCATTGTTCCTACAATGGCCGCCATGATTCATGGCCAGGACAGGAAGGCTATCAGCCTCAGGCTCTGCCCTGGAACTTCTAACCCAAGATTCTGGGTCTAAGTCTGGCCAGGCTGTCCGTAGGCTCATGGAGACCTCTTTGGGGGCTCTGGGTATCCTTTCCTGCCAGCAACCTCAGTCAGGAACAGCAAACCTTTCCAGGCACTCTTCAGCATAGTATTGTGCAGATAAATATTAATTGCTTTGTAATTATTGTTAGGGATAATTTAGAGATTGATTTTTCCATATGTAGGCAATATAATCTGCTTTTAAAAATTCTTTGTCTGGGGCTGGCTGTAGCCCAATTGGTAGGGCACTGGTTTACCACATGGGAGGCCCCGGGCCTGGTTCCCGGGCCCTTCTCCAGCGGTCAGACCGACTTCAGAAGGCAAACCACCGGCCAGCAGGCAAGGCCGCTGCATGGTGAGCTGACTCGGCGGGTCGCCGCAACGGGGGGAGACAAGCAGACACAGAAGAACGCAAAAATGAACACAGCAAGAACAAGCAGAAAGGGGGGGATATATAATAAAAAAAAATTCTTTTTCTGACTTTCTGCTATCTGCATATTAAGTCATTATTCTGAGCAGATGCTTGGAGAAGAAAGGAGATGAAATTCTAATCCTTCTATTTGCATTTTGATGACTGAATCACCTATCAGGTGATAACACATTTCTTAGAAATTATCTTGATACTTGAAATATTGGATTCCCTTCTTCCTCAGAAATAGTGAAACAAGAATACCTTTTTGTAAGGGTCATAATGTTGTAGTTAAAAGAAGCTAAAGAAACTGAAATTGAATTTTAGGTCTCCAGTGGGACCTGGAAGAGTATAGACAAGCCATTTAAAGTTCCTCAGGTGGCACAAAGGAGTAATGTTACAAAGATCATTGTAAGAATTAGAGAAAATCCGTGTAGAGTGCTCGATAAAGGGTGTCTATTAAAAATAGGAGCTCTAATTTTTAAGAAAATGTATGCTTATTTTGAAAGAGTTGAAAACTGAAATTAACTCACAATCTCACATCCCATGGACAAGTTTCATTAACATTTTGAGATAATTTGAGGCCTTATATATAAATGAACTTTAATGTCCTACTTTTTTTTTACTTCATCTTATATTGTGTTCTAGTTTCCATATAAAAAGTTCTTCAAAAGTACTATCTTAATGAACAGTTTACCTTATATAATTTAGCCATTTCTAATGGTTGCACTAAGTTATTTCTAGTTCCACTCAAAGTAATCTTATTATTAATATCTTTGTAATGTTTCTGCATCCCTGTATATTTCCCTAAAAATATAGTGTGAATATTTATAAGATTCTTAATTTTTAGAGTTATACTCTTGATATTTGATAATTTAACATTCCTTATTCCAGCTGATACTGGAACACCTCACGCCGAAGTGCAGCCCAAGGCTAGTGTGAAGAGCATGTACTTTGTCGAGTGAGCTTAGGTGCATCAGCTTCATGTCCTCTGTACTCAGCTTTCCTCCTCTTCACCATCTACAATAAATCTCTCGTTACACAGTGTTGTAATGTATTAATACATTTCCTAACATCAAACTGTCCTTTCACCCAAAAGAATATTCTCTTAATTCAGAGGTTCTTAACCTTTTTTGTTCCATGGACCCCTTTGCCAGTCAGGTGAAAACCATGGACCCCTTACTAAGTCCACACTATACCGTGTATTTAATAAATGTATCACACCCACACCAACATGTCCTCACAAGAATAATGTTTTTCTGAATTTCAACCAAGCTCATGGTCCCCTTGTTAAGAATCCCTGCTTTAATTCATTTTGGAAGTTGATTTGCTAGGATTTTATTTAGTATAAACTACCTATGATCACATTTATATTTTTCTTTTCCTGCTTTGTTTGTTAGATTTGGCATCAAAACTGTAGTTCTAGCTTTATAATATGAAAGTAGAAGCCTAAAGAAGTTCTACAGAATGTAAAGCAAATTTGGGAAAATTAAAGTTATATGTAGTAACAAATTACCATTATATAGCCAATAGCTAATACTTCAGACAACAATCGATATTCAGGTTTATTGCAATACCTATATCATTGACCCCAAACCAACAAGGTAAAATATATCAGGGATAAATATATAATTCCTCTTTTACACTTGAAAACTTAATTATATACATTTAGAGTGGAAAGGATCTGACTTGAGAAAACAATGCATATGTTAAATATTTGTGCATCTAAGAGAATAGCAAGTGTTATATCCACCACAAGAGTATAACAGCTACTGCTGAAGCTAATGTTAGATTATATTGCATTCATCAAACAGAAAGGATGGCACTTTATCCCCGTACCTGAGATTCTTTTCAGCTGCAAATTATAGTACATGAAAGAGTTGTGTAATATATATCACTCACTGCAAATGTGCATTCAGTTGGCCTTTGGCTTTGATCACGTTCAGTGTATGCTCATTGGTGCCTCTAAAGAGTGATACGGATGAACTTCAGGAACTATTGACAGTCCTCCACAACTTCCTGACATGGACAGATCTTAAGGAGAGGAGACCCCATTACCTATTAGGCCAAATGAGCTGGTAACCCTTATGGGATACCATCACTTCATTCTAGCAGAAAACCTCTTGAAAGACTTGACCCCTAGCTCCGAGCTCCCAACTCACATCAGTGGCTTACCTAAACTAATAGGAAACTAGCAGTTCTCTCTGTGTATCGCTAAGCCCTATAAGAAACTGGGGCGACCCTTGCCTTCTTCTTGTTCTCTGAGCCTCCATGTCACCTCCCTGCTGTCCTACCTCCTAGTTCTGGAGCACTGGATGTGTCTGGGATTCTGACGCTCAGCAAGCTGCAGACAAGAAGGGAGTGCTAGCATTCAGGTTCAAAATCTCTTCCAAGGACGGGTATTCTTTCCACCTCTTTTATCCCTACTACCAAATAGACAGAAGACAGGGAATAGCATGAAAATCTTCTATTTTTCTATAATTTTTTCTCTCCAATGCGCTTTCTGAACCCATTTTAAAAATTTCTACTACATTAAAATTTCTCCAAAAACTAGTACTGCAGCAACCTGTTTGTTGTTTCCCAACATGCAGGAGATTTAAGTCAAACTTTAATGAAGCTCCCTTGAATATAACAATTAAAGGCACGACCTTTATTCTCAGTCAGCTGAGAGTTGTCTCCATAGATCCCCAGTCTTTTAGTTTAAGCCACAGCTTGTAAAAGACAAGCTTCCCAGGGGCTGGGTTAGGAAGGAGCAATTTTAAAATTTCATTTTGATACAATAATTTTTATTAGTTATTTTTGATAGAGCTAATACTTTTCCAACCTTTGAAACTGCCATGTATGTGACAAGTTTGGAATTATTTGCAGACACTGTAAACTTAGGCACTGGGAAAAAGATAGAACAGAGCAGGCACAAAATGCATTGAGGACACAGGCTTTCCTGTAGAGTAGTGGAAACAATACATTCTTAATTTCCAAAGACTTTTCCTCTACATTATTTTCTATCTTGGTTCATAATTAGTGTTATTATATTTCCTTTTTAACTGTGAAGTCCTTGACTGCTTTTTTTTTCTCTTCCAGTTTGTGTGGTTTGTTTTTATCCTCCATGAAATCTTGGCAAAATTCCTTGCACGGTAGATATTTAGAAATTTTATTCATTTATGTATTCATTAAATAAATAGTTGTTCAGGACCTACCTTGGGAATAAAACTGGGTTTTGTAGATATCATGGAACCAGGCCACGAAGAGCTTTGGACTCGGACAGCAAATTTTGAAATTCATAGAATAACTCTAAGTTATGTCTCATTCTTTACAGTTCTTAAAGCATAATAAGACAAGCTGTGTCCTTCCTACGTGCTTCTTTTATGTGGCTTCTTTTTCCTGGGATGACTTCCTGTTCCCATCTTATCCACAAGAAAATATCTACTCTTGTGGCAGGATTCAGTTCAAGAGAACTCTTACTGACCTTTCTCCTGCTTGCCTCCTCCAGGCGATTATATGTCTCTTTTCTGCCTCCTCTGAATCTGGGACTTGTTGGTGCTTATAGCACCTATGCTATGCCATTTTATCTATTTTTTCACAAATTCAGTCCTTATTAGTCTAGATATTTAAATCCTGTATTGGGGAAAAAGGAGGAATCTCCTGTGAGTAAATTTGGAGAATTTATCTTATACATATCTAACACATGTCTGACAATTCAGGATTTTATTCAGATGTGCATAAAACAGAAAAAAAAAATTTAAGAACCTGCCAAAATAAGGAATTTAATTTAAAATCTATCATTGCACAACGAGGAAACCAACTAATATAAATATGCTTTGAGTGGCACCTTCTGTGAATATTTTTTAGCTGTGCCTATAAGAGACAGCAACATTATTTCTGTATTGCTGAAGTACTTTGAGAGTAATGCCCCGATGACAGCATAAGCCAAAGACAAAGGCTAGTTTGTTTTTATATCTAAATGGGGGATTGTTGGTGAAGAGCTGTGCCAGTCAGTACAGAGTGGAATAGTGTTTTATTCCTCTCAAGATAGATGAATTGCTGAATAGCCGGAGTTCCTGCTGTTTTATAGCCTGCCCCTTGAATTTCAAGATGAAAAACTACTCTCGTTTCTTGACTGGCTTGTGAGAAAATATATAATTTCACTGAAATTGAACTCATAATATTGTCATTAAAAGTATGTTCACCTGGTATTCTACCCACATGATATATTGCCACAAATAGAAATATCCTATTTATTAAATATTTCATTTTTTTAGAAAACACTTCATTATTAAAAGAGGGAATGGGCAATTTGCTTATGCATTACACATTTAGAAGTTGTTCCTTCAAATGAAGTGAATTAAGTTTTACCTAACTGATGAAGTCATTCTTTGACCTTTGAACTGACAGAAAATTTAACAAATTGAGCAAACATCTCTTGAGTTTGTACCATACCAACAGGGGTGAAAATAAAAAGCAAGCATGGACTCTGAAATGAAGGAGCTCTCAACAAATAGAGAAAAGTTATTGCATGTACAAAGGACTATAACAGAGAGGGGTCCAGGAAAGTTACAAGCAAAAACCATGGGAACAGAGAAAGGGAAGATTACTTTTAGTTCTTCAATTTCGGGAGGAATGATTGGAGAGCCTTCAAAAAAAAATGGAACTTGAAAAAATGCGTCTCCTAGTTGAGGAGGGAGGAATGAGGAAAGTGGAATTGAATTGGATCATGAATACCAAGAGAGGGATTTTTTTTTTTATAAGCATAAAGGGACTATTAAGGCTTTTAAACTAGAGTTTTCTGGCAGAAATTAGCTCTTGTCTAAAATTGGATTTCCTATTGGTAGAGAAATTTTTCATGTTGTTAAAACCTTGGGAAATAAATGGATCCAGAATAGGACCATCTGCCCACATTTATCAATCAATAAGCATTTTATGCCAGGTATTATACTACACGCAATGAAATAAACAGGAGCACAGATCATAGTGCCAACTTTTAGGGATTTCTTGCAATAATGGCTAAGGTGGTTACCAATCCTTTATGGTAGGCAGTGTGCGAAGTTTTTGTCAAGTTCTTTCATTTCACTGATCACAGCACCATTCCTATGAGATAGAGATTATTAATAGGGTTATCATTATATTTCTCATTTGACAGATGCATAAATTGAATTTATAGCTAGTAAATGTCAGACCAAACCCCAGCTATAGAACATGAAACCTTGTGTGTTTAATCCTGAAAATTCACATCTCCTAATGAAAAAAAATATATATATATATAATTATGGTAAATTACTAGTGAGCAGGAAAAAAAATTATTCTTTAAAATATTCACGTACAAAAATAAAGAGCCACGTTTGGTACAGAAAAGGGTTTCTAAGCAGAGGAGGCTTCCCACCCTGTTGTAGAAGGAAGATGATGATTTAAATAACGTGACTACCAGCTTTAATAGTTAAAGCCATCATGGAGTTTCCAAAACCTCAGTCAACTTTATACCACATTCTAACAAACCTGCCTCAAACTATTACAACTGTGCTATTCGGAGTATGTTCCTCCACAGACAGCATCTGCATCACCCTGGAGCTTGCTAGAAATGCAAATTTGGGATCTCACCCCAGATCTTATATACCAGAATCTGTAGGAATGGGGCCTGGGTGTCTGTGTTTTAAGCAAAGTCTCCAAGTAATTCTAATTATTGTTAAAGTTTGAAAAGCACTGTATTAGGACAACAGTAGCCAACAAAGAATAGGCTTGTCATTCTAAGGAAAATTTCCCCTGAGAAAGCAGAATGAAGAAACCAAGCTGAGAAAAATTAAAATTAACAGTGATTGATCAATGTTCTTTCTTAGGCTGAGATGTGAGGTGGGAATCTGAGACAGAGATGCATTCTTGTGGGCCAGAATTTGAGTAGGGTCATGGAGAAAATGAAACTCTCTTACTAAAGTGGTGATGAGTTTGGATACAAAATCAGAACAGGTTACACAACACGCCTGGAAAGAGATCAGAACAATATGCATCAAGGATCAAAACAGAATTAAAGATTAGGGCAGTCTTGCCAAGTGTTTGGAGGAAAATATCCTGGGACAAAAACACCCAGGTCTATTGGAGAGAAACTAAAAAAAATGTAAAAATCCATAGCCAATGGTCTGAAAATGAATATGGATGATTTATTTGGACAAAGGCAGCCCAGATTTATCAGGCCGACCCTATCACAGTTGCCAACAATTCTCCGTCCTTAAGAATTAGGTCTTTTTACAGCTGATACAATTGCATATTGTGCCACTGATTGATTTATCTGTGCATTCAACAAATATCTTTGCACCTTCTGCATGCCAAATATAGTGATAAATATAAAGTTAAATGAGACAAATGTGATCTCGGCATCAGGAGAGTGAGACGTTAAATAATTACACAATAACTAATTACAGTTGTCATAAATGCTATCCAGAAGAAGTACAGGTATTGTGAGAATAAATCACAGGGCATCTACCATAGTCTGCAAGCAGGAAGTATAGGAGGATGATCAAGGAATTTACCAGAGGAAGTAAATTTTAATTTGTGACCTCATTAATGAGTAGAGTTAACTAAGGAGAGAATTGAGCAAAAAGCATTTTTCGGCCAAGGGACCAGCCTGTGCAAAGTGTGTACATTAGGATAGAACAAGATGGCCAAAGTGACTAGAATGTAGTGAATAAGGGAAGAAATAGCACAATATGAAGCTAGCGATGATACAGGACCTGCTATGTCATGATGAAGTCATAGACTAGCATTCTACCTGCAGTGGGTGGGAAAACACTGGAAAATTTTAAACAGTCGATAATATCACACATGCATTAAAAGAAGTCTTCTAGGTGCTATGATAGGATATTTCAAATGAATTATGCATGAAAATCTTTTAGGAGGTCACTGCAATAGTTCCCACAAGGGATGATGAGGGCATGGACTATGTTAATGGCAGTGAGGAAAGAAAGTAGGTGGTTACAATATATATTTAGTGAGTATAAAGCAAGGAAGTAGTAGCCATGCAGGAAGCAGAAAATATAGAAGGCAACATCGAGGTTTCTGGTATGAGCAGGAGAGTGAAGAGTGGTGCCGTTTACTGGGATATGGATGGCTGGAGGAAGACAAAATTTGAGAAGAAAAGTCAAGAGTTTGGTTGTAGACTGCCTGGGTTTGAGATGCTTGTGAGCCACCCAAGGGCAAGCATAAAGTAGATAAATGAGTCGATGTGTCTGGAATCCAAGAAAAGACATCTTGGCTGGATATATGTTTGGATTGATTATACATGATCTTTCAAATTATTAGAGTGGATTAAAATACCTAGAGAGTGTGATGAAATGAGAAGAGATTTCTTATCCTTCCATCGTTAAAAGATGAAATAAAATGATTGCACTGGCAAAGGAGAATGAGAAAGAATGGAGAGAAAAGCATGACTTAGATGAGGAGATTTTGTGCAGAGAAACCATTAGAAGAGATGTTCCAACTTAAGAAGGAACTGGTAGAGCACAGAGGGTTTAAGGTGAATGAGGCAAATGGAGTAGACTGATTTACTGTCCTCTACCTCCCTACATTTATTGCCCCTTCTTAGATAATGAGTCTCAACAATTTTTGTCTACACTCACTGATGTTTTCTTAGTCTAGAAGCCACAGTGTTATTCTTAACATTTTCTCTTCTATCCTCCATGTAGAACATGCATCTTTAAAGAATAGCATCTTAAAAGTGCTAAAAGGAAAAAAAAAACTGTCAATCTAGAAATTCATACCCAGCCAAAATATCTTTTAAAATT
>PVKH010009671.1:0-18682 GCA_004027955.1 Chaetophractus vellerosus
CAGCAGGGGGAAGGGGAGATATGTAATAAAATAAATAAATCTTTAAAAAAAAAGATATGGATATTAAATGACACACTCTTGGACAAACAGTGGGTCAATGAAGAAATCTCAAAAGAAATATGTAACTACCTGTTACAGTTTCATGTAATTATGTATTCCAAAAATCAATATTGAATCATGCTTGTAAAAGATCTGTTCATCTGTGCATGATTGGTCATGATTAAGGCATTAACTGGGCCACATCAGTAGGGCATTGAGCCCCACCCCTTCATAGGTGTGGTCTCAAGTATAAAAGGCAAGGCAAAAGGCAGAGGGAGCAGATTTGAGAAGCAGAGTTTTGAGAAGTAGGTCTGATGTTGGAGAGGATGCTCCAGGAGAAGATACATGAACAATTCACCTGATAGTCTATAGCTGACCTTGTGGACGCAGCAGGAGAGCCAAGCCCAGAGAGAAATGCAGCCCTGGGAAGAGAGGAACCCATGAAGCCTAAACCCTGGCAAATTTTGGGAGCTGTCTTGCTCCAACAGGTGACAATGGACTTTGGTGAGGAAATAAATGTATGCTTGGTGGCCTGGTAACTGTAAGCTTCTACCCCAAATAAATACCCTTTATGAAAACCAGCCAATTATCGGTATACTGCAAAGGCATCCCTTTGGCTTACTAATACACTACCTCAAATTGAATGGAAATGACAGCACAACATATCAAAACCTATGGGATGCAACCAAAGTGGAACTGAGAGGGAAATTTATAGCTCTAAATGCATATATTAAAAAAGAAGAAAGAGCTAAAATTGAAGTATTAACTGCACATCTGAAAGGATTGGAAAAAACAACAACAAACTACCCCAAAGGAAGCAGAAAGAAAGAAATAACATAGATTAGAGAAGAACAAGCAATCTGAGGAAGAAATCAAGAATAAAATATCATTTGCAATAGTAACAAAAAGAATGAAATATCTAGGATTAAATTTAACTAAAGATGTACAGGCCTTATATGCAGAAAACTACACAACATTGTTAAAGGAAATAAAAGAAGACTTAAATAAATGGAAGAATATTCCCTGTTCATGGATAGGTAGACTAAATATCATCAGGATGTCTATCCTACCCAAACTAACCTACAGATTTAATGTAATCCAATATAAATTAACACTGTATTTTTTAAGGATTTTGAAAAACTAACTACAAAATTTATTTAGAAAGGTAAGAGACCCTGAAACACCAAAGACATATTGAAAAAGAAAAATGATGTTGGAGGTATCACACTACCTTACTTCAAAACATACTTACAAAGCTACAGTGGTGAAAACTGCATGTTATTGTCACAAGGATAAACAAATTGATCAGTGGAACAGAATTGAGAGTTCTGATATAAATCCTCACATATACAGTCACCTGATAATTGACAAGGCCACCAAGCCTACTCAGTGGGGAGAGAATGGACTCTTCAACAAGTGTTGCATGGAGAACTGGATATCCATATGAAAAGAATGAGAGATTAACACCACCACACACCCAATGTGAAAATCAACTCATGCTCCATGAAAGATCTAAATATAAGAGCCAAGACCATGAACACCTTGGAGAATAATGTAGGGAAACCTCTACAGGACCTTGTAATAGGAAATGGTTTCATGGACTTCACACCCAAAGTATGAGCAGCAAAACAAAAAATAGATAAATGGGATCTCCTTAAAATTAAAAACTTTCACACCTCAAAGGGCATTATCAAGAAAATAAAAAGGCAGACAATCAATGGGATAACATATTTGGCAACCATATATCTGATAGGAACCTAACATCATGCATATATAAAGAGAACCTACAGCTTGAAAATAAAAAGACTAACAACCCATTTAAAAAAAGGGCAAGTGATCTCAAAAGACAGTTCTCCAAGGAAGAAATAGAAATGGATAAAAAGCACATGAAAAAATGCTCGACATCTTTAGCTATCAGAGAAATGCAAATCAAAACTTCAATGAGATACCTTCTTACACCCATTTGAATGGCGACTTAAAAAAACAGCAGACTATAAATGTTGGTGAGGAAGTGGAGGAATGGGAAGCCTCATCCACTGCCGGTGGGATTGTGGAATGATCCAGCTACTATGGAGAACATTTTGGCGGTTCCTCAAAAATCTATTCACTATTGCCAAAAGATGTAATCAACCCAGGTGCCCATCAACAGATGAATGGATAAACAAAAGGTGTACATACATACATACAATGGAATATTATCACAGTGAGAAGGAATAAAGTGCTAACTTGTGGGATACCATGGATGAATCTTGAAGACTTTATGTTGATTGAAGCAAGCCAAGCATTGAAATGAACTGTACATGACCTCACTGATATGAATTAATGAAATTGAGAAGTCCCTGAGAACTAGGGTCTGAAAGATATGTTTACAAGTAAGAGAAATAGAAGAGAAAGTTGTGGGACATCATCCATAGGCACATAGTCCTTGGTGAGGTGATGGAGTGTGGTTGAATGTTGGAGGGATAGGACATGTGGGTGGTGTTATTGTTGGCTTTAGTGGTGCAGGGTTGGAGGCTGGGTGGATTGGGAAGGGTTGGTTGGAGAGCCTGGGATTCTTGGGGTTGGGGGGGTGGAAGAAGGATCAGGTGAACACTTGGAACTTGTTGGTGAGTGGTTGTGAGTGCAGGGGTGGGAATGCTCTTGTGGCAATGTGACAGGGTGGTGTCACAATTTGGGGGTTTGGGTTGGGGGGCATTTGGGGGAGCATATCTGGAGTGGGCATCTGGGGAGTGTGGGAGTGCTCATCCTGTAATAATGTGTTCTATCAGTTCGTGGAGAACCACACAATGAGAGGGAAGGAGATGGACTTCCTATTTTTGGTGGTCTGATTCGCTCAGAAATAGACAGTGGGCCAACTCTTGGGAGCACAGACGGTTCCCAGTGTTTGATGATCCAGTGTGCCAAGACACACTGTTGCATGTAACTATGAATGTTGTCACCCAACAAATCAAGCCAGGGGGTTGTTCTGGGACCTGGGGGGCAGGGGTAGAGAGGAACAGAGTGGATTGAACAAGGGGCATTTAGGGGCCAGTTGAAATGTTTTCTATTGCCTTGCAGTGATGGACACAGGACAGGGTGAATGTCATCAAAATTTATAAAAGTGTATGATCTACAATGTGGACCTTGCTATGGACCAATTACAATGTTTGGTCACTGTGTTTCACTATCTGTATGTCAGTTATGTTGGTGCTGCCATCCACATACAAAAAGGTTTTGGTATGGGGTGGGGAATGTCAGAAGAGGTTGAGTATATGAAAATGTCATGCATTCTGTGTGTGACTCTGCTGTGACCTAAAACTTCTTTGAAAATTAAATGAAAAAATGGCGGGACGCTGAGGAGTGAGAAGGGTAAGGTGCCATGGAACAGACTGGACACCAGATATTTCACTGACAATGCAAAATGGAATATATATCTATATATATTTTTCTATTTTTTCACATTTTTTGAAAAACCCAATCCTTTAATATTATTTTTTAATTTTTTTAAATTTTATTTTTATTTATTTTTTAAGTTCTCATATATTTTAACTCTTAGATTTAAATATTATTATTATTTCACTTTCCTACTCATTGTAATTGACTATTGTTATGGTTTTGCTTTTGAAGAGTCTATGGTTCACAGAAGGGTCACAACTGGGACAGGAGAGGATCTTTGTGGGGGGTGTCAGGGTTGGGGTGCATGGGAAGAAGTTCACCTGAACATACATAAGAGGTATATAAAATTGTTCAAATGCTCACAGGGCATGTTCACAGGGGGTAGAGAATCATGCAATAAATGAGAGAATGCTGAATTCCCATCCTGTAGTACTCTGCTATATTCTCCAAGGGAGAAGCAACAGCCCCCAAGTGCAGGGACAGTGTCTGGCAAAGGAGGATGATCCAATGACGGGCCCTTGTTATTGATGACTAGCCTTATGTCTTTGCTCTTGAAATTGAAACAGCCTAGTGTTATGGGGTGCCTAAGATTTGCTTCTTGATAGTCTCCTTGTTGCTCAAATGTGGCCTCTCTGGAAGCAAAACTCAGCACATGAATGCATTACCTTCCTCCCAGGGTGAGACATGACTCCTGGGGATGAGCCTCCCTGGCAATGGGGGATTACTATCAAATGTCAATGAGCAATACAACTGGAAAATGACTTCGAATAAAAGGTGGAAATGTTAAAGACAAATGAGTTAATAGGCCTAGACACTTCAAAGTGAATCGGGAATTCAACCCAGAGGTAACACCTATGCACTTCCCAGTAGGATATCTCAGGCTTCCAATATGAGTATCACCCAAAACAGAGGGGCTCCTGAGGGCTCTGGAGACAACCAGGTCCTATATCAGGGTAGATAGCCCCAGAGTTTGGTGCCTTACCAGTGGGCCCTGATTTGGAATCCTTGCTCCTGAGAGTGACAATGTCTGATGGAAATATGTCTTCCAGCACATGGTCCATCTGTCTCTTCTATTCAAACCTATATGTGATGCCAGAGTTTTAGGTGTACTTCCATAGACTGGAGACTACAGGCTGTTCATGTGCCAACTGGGTCCAGAGACTCTGTGGACCCTCAACTCCTATGCTACAACTCAATGGACTAATCCAGGACACCTAGGTGGGAGTTGATGATGGATGATGGCTATCCTGGGGAATGGAGAGGGCCTGCAGCTGCAGGCAGGATAATCCCTTCTATCATATCCATGAGATATAAGCCCCCTCTCACTTGGTGGTTTAGGGGACATCACCATCCTAGACTCCTTGGGATTGGGGGAAGAACTATGGACTAGAATGGACCTGTTGGTATCCTGCTATAGACTTGTGATATATGCAATGGAAGAAATTGCAAAATTATGTGGAGCCAGGTCACTGGACACTTTGGGAGCAGGGAGAGGGAAGGGCAATTGTAATGCGGGGTTTTTTTGGACTTAGGAATTGTCGTGGGTGATGTTGCAATGGAGGATGTAGGCCAGTTTGTATCATCATGTATCATGCGGAACTATGTGGGAGAGAGGGTCATCTACAGTCTGAACTGTGATCCATGCTTGATGGCAAAGCCCCAAAATGTGTATAACTATTACAGGAGTTATGGCACATTGATGAGGGATGTGTATGTGGGAGGTTGTGGGCGGTGTGGGGGTGTGGCATATGGGTACTCCTAGAATTTCTGTGTAACATTTATGTAATCAATGTATCCTTAAAATATATATAGATATATTAAAAAATAAAAAAAGAACCCAGGCTTGTTGTGCCTGTATATCTCTTGGAAATCCAGTGCTTACTAAGAGCCCATTTCTCTTATTGCACACTATCCTTTGCCTTAAAATACAAGACTTACCTGGTAATGTTCTTTGGAGTCTTTTGAGTCCTTTCAAATATCCAGACTCATGAAATCTTTGCAGGAGATGATTGCTTTGCAAATAGTTTGAGGGTCAGTAGGATAAAATGTGGATGTGAAGGAGGGTGGAATTACACAACTTTTTATTTTTATCACGTTACATGAGTTTTCGTTTGCATTTCCTGATCCAGTTAGCACATGTATGAGATGAAACCGAAGTGTGCCCAAGGAGGGTTGAATTGATACCTAATTACAATACCCATGCAATTAAATTTGATAATATTTATTCCTAAGATATTTAAAGTTTTGTCATAACTCTACCTCATGTTACCCATTGAAAAATAACTGAATGTATCCCAAGCACCAAATGACAAGGATAATGCTGATTTTCCCCCTTCAAATTGTAGGAATTTGTCTGAAAATGTATGCAAAGACAATGTTAACAGTGTTGCTCTTCTATCCAGCCATGTTGAGATGGAAAATACAATGATGGAGATAAAGTTAAGGGTCAAAGTAGTAATAAATAGTTACAGTGAGTATTACCTCAAAGAGAAAGGCAATCATATGTGGGTGATGATACCAAGAAGGATTGCAGATATGCTATTTTCATTACCACTTTAGGAAAAGAGACAGTACTCTTAGCCATCTTTCAGATATGGTGCTGAATAAAGCTTACTCTGAAAAATCTGTAGACCTGTTTACTCCAGAGAAGAGGAGTTGATTCCCTGATGATTTCCAAGCTCTGCTTAAAATATCAACTCAGCTCATTTGAAGAAAAGAGATGTAGTGCCTTGAAGACTCAATTTATGAGTTGATAGCTGTGGCTTAATTAGGGATTAGTGTTTATAAATTATGAGCTATATTTAAAGCTACTTATTCTTCAGATGACTTGTGAAAACCACTAGAAAAATCATGCAGGTCATAGAACGTTGAAAAGAAGGGCTTCTGTGTTGCCACAAATCAGTATGATAAGTTGCTAAACTGTCTGTACAATGGGAAACATATGAGTATGAACTGCCAAGTATGTCAGAGCTTTACTTGTTCCATAGAATGCACTGCAGGTGAAAACATAGGGTATTAATTTAAGGAATTTAGAAATGGAACCAAGAGATAGCCTTGAGGTAGATGAACTTGGGTATGATTTAGTGTCCCAGTAATATTGATACTCCTTGTTTGGAAATATATAAAGGATATTTATGGGAAGCCTCAGGGAATACCCAGGTGAGGATAGAGCATGTTCAATCATTGTGCATGTGGCATGAAATATTTGGAGGGAAAAATTCCTCAAATTGTACAAAACCATGATAATCCAACTGCTCCAAAATAGCAAGTAGTTTAATCAACACTTATCCCACCTTTCTAGCCATTTTGCAAAAAATTTAGATGCTGATCATGGAGTACTGAAACAATAAAAAATGATGATCTTAGAAGTTTATCCTGATGAAAAAGACTTGTTCACTCAAATAGGAACACCAGCAAGATTTGCTCAAGAAGCTTTGAAAAGCTATCATAACTGAGTTCATAATTGTTGTTGAAACTATCTGGTGCATGACTGCATAATTTTTTCTATGTCATCTTAAATCTTAGGTAAAGTGAACAAAATGAGGTGTATAAATTCATGATTTATGTACTTCAGTTTGTGAATGTGTTACACTGAAGCAGACAGAGGCTTAATTTGATTTGATTTGGAAGGATTGCTATTCATTCATTCTACATTATATGAGAACCTAGATAACTGAAAATGTAATGCTAATGGGTCCTCTTCTTAACAGATAAATCTTTGTAATGAGGAAGTCAGTCAGAACATTAGTAAGGATAAAGTGTGTTTTGATGTGGTAAAAAAAAATGAATCCTGAAATCTCCATGGCTTAATACATGCAATTTTATTTTCTGTACAGGCAACAACCACAGAGGTTTTAGGGATCATATAGAGCATTTGTCATCCTTGTAGTTACTCAGTAGTCCAGGTAGCTTCCTCTCTACAGCCCTCCCATTGCATTGCATTTCTTCTAGGCTTGCTGCAGAGGCAAAATAGAAGCTGCATCCTAGGACACTGGCTTTTATATGTTTCAGCCTATGTGTGACACACATTATATCTACAAGCTAGTCACATGGCCCTTCTTAAACAAAAGGGAGCTGAAAACATGGATAAGGGGTTGGAGCATATGTATATTTGATGGTGAGCAAATGTTTTGGTGACAATTGAGAAAAAAGTGTCCTCCAATTCAGAATGAATTTTTTGCTAGCTGCTGCATATTAATATGCATGTAATATATAAAAAACAAAAGATATAGGAAAGGCTGAGAAGTTATTTAGGTTAATTCAGTCCTGCCAAACAAAGAAATGTAATATCAAAGTTGGGCAAGATCTGCCTTGGGCAATCTGGATCCCCTTTTTTTTATCCAGATTCATTCTCTTAGAATTGTCCTGTAAGTGACCACATTTCAAATGACTACCTATTTCATTGGTAGGCAGTTGTTCTACAAATCTCTATTCAAATCTGAATGTCCAGACTTTCTGCCTTGATTAGTCAGATATCATAAACTCTCTAGTTTTAAACCTATTAGCTAAGGCTGTAATCTATTCAATAAAAGTTATTTTGAAGGTCAAGTTTGTGGGGATTCCTTTGACAGAAAAAATTGCTCATATATGCATTCTACTTGGAAATATAAAGTGCAGGGTTGCTCTATGGCTGTACCTGAAATAATTTAATATGCCTTCTTGGCTTTAGGCAGAGAAAATAATTTTTCTGAGAAGAGCCTATTTTACTATGTAATTGGTGCTTTGTGGCTGTTACGAAGAAACAGCATTAATTATGCCTCCTGCCTTAATGATTTTCTCTTTTTCCTCCAAACCCATTAATTACTGGATGTTTCCTATTTCCCACACAAAATTTTTTTTCTACACTGATGACAGAAGATAGGATTAAAACAATGCATTTTTTAAAAAATTCTAACCATAAAACTTTTTTTATATTGAATGTGCTTGGGCTATTGGTTACATAAACTTTACCTGAAGATTTACAGATAATTTTTGTATAGACTATATAATGCCATCTATTTTCCAAACATTGTGAAAATTTCATTTAAATTAACCAAATCCTATTGAATATTAATTTGTATATGCACTGAATTTTCTAATTGGATTGGACTAGTGTCAACATTTCTGAAAGAGGAACCATTAAAGATTTCAGATAACAAGGGGGTAAAATGTACTTAACCCACATATTCTGAAAACAAGGTGATTTATTTTGCTTTAGACACAATTGCTCTTAAAATATGAATAGATTTTATTTTATCTTACCTATTTACACACTTAAAAATTACTGGTAAAAGAACAAAAACTCACTCTTTGACTCCAGAGCTTCCTCACTGCATTTTTCACTTTTGCATTTCTGAGTGTGTAGATTAAAGGTTTAACATGGGTGTTATGACAGTATAAAATACAGCCACTGCTTTATCAATGGGAAAGGTGCCTGTGGGCCAAAGGTATATATACATATACATATATGTATATACATATACAGGGCACAAGGAGTAAAATGACCATGGTAATATGTGCAGTGCAGGTGGAGAGAGCCTTCTGCCATCCCTCAGAGCTGTGAGTTCTGAGTGTGAAAAGGATGAGGACATAGGGGGTAATAAGAATAGAAACAATGAGCACATACATGAACCCTGTGTTGGTGGCAACACAGAGCCCTAGGATGTGAGTATCAGTACAGGAGAGTTCTAGCAGAGGGTAAAAATCACAGAAGAAATGGTCAATGACATGGGGGCCACAGAAGGGTAACCACAGCATAAACAGGATTTGAATCATAGCATGAAGAAATCCCCCAGCCCAGGACAACTCCACCAAAAGACCACACACCCAATGGTACATTGTGATCATATAGTGCAGGGGCCTGTAGATGGCCATGTAGCAGTCATAGACCATCACTGTCAGCAGGATGACCTCAACTCTGATGCCTTGAAGATAGAAACAGGCAGGCAAGAGAACCTGCTCCCTAATATTAAAATTCTGCCATGCTTAAGAGGAAATGCTTTGGAGTTCAATAAACTGCATCTCTAGGGATAGCTCTTCTACTAACTACCATGCAACTCTGGCAAGGTTGTAAACTTCCTTATCCCTCATTTTCCACAACTGCACAAAGGGGATGAGAGGAAATCTATCTCATAAGACTGTTTTGGGGTTATAGGGGACTATGCATTCAATGTTTAGAATGGTGTCTGTCAAAGAGTCAACGTTTTATTATCTGTTGTCATCTTCTGCTTATGAACAGAGAGCTCATCATGTAAAAGTACCTTGGTCCTGGCAAAATTGTTCTCAACTCATGTGTGTAGCTTTCCTTCATTTCTCTAGTGGATGGTAGGATTGTGGGCAAATGATGAAATTAGGAGAAAATAAAGACCAAGTTTAGAACTGTTCAATAATTCTTCACAAATAATTATAATTGTGAAATCTTTCTCAGAGTCTTTGATCTCCCCTTTAAAATACTAACAGTGAAGTTGAGATTCTCATAAAGGTTTGTAGGGGATAAAAGAAATATGAATATCATTAGAATTAATATGCAATTAGCACTTTTGTATCAATTAAATATCTAAGTGTGATATTTGCTCTGATTCTCATATAATCCCCATGATAAAGTTCTTGTTATTTCCACTTTATATAAAAGCAAATTTGGCCATGGACAAAAACTAATAATGAGTAGTGCTCACATTTAAGTCCAGCATAATCTGCTTTCTAATCCTGAGCTCTATTCATAATGTTATTGTAGTTTATCAGAAATTGGTGTTGTGATGTGTCCACACTGGATGGGAGAGGAAGTTCTGGCTCTGACCAGCTCTGGATTGTTTAGGAACTTTCTGTCACCAGGGGAAGGCAGAATTTACTCTATGGGCACATAGGATGCTCAGCAGCTGAAGAGGAAAGAGGGTGGAGAGAAGAGAACATCTCTTAACTTCCCATTATCTTTTATACTTCTGCTGGAAGCCTGCACAAGCATGGGTGTCTTTTATTTTGTAACTTCTTTTTGGTTGGAAGATGTAATGGAAGTCTAAGCAGAAGATTCAACTTCTGAACAGGGACGTCCTCTACATGAATGAGCCATTCTAGCATACCTGAAAAAACGGAAATTGCATATGATTCTCAACTTTTCCACTTTCAAAATATATGACTCTATGAATGACAATTAACTTATATGAGCCTGTCAAAGACACTTAAATAAAATATTATTATTAGGAAAGATATAAAAGATAGCATATGAGAACATCAAGCTAGTGTATTTTGCATAGAAAATGCTTATAATATATTTTCTGAATTAAATTGGGGAAATGTTTTTTTTGATTGACATACTTAATACTGTGACACTGCTGATAATATTTTTTTACTTCTGGCCAATCTGTGTCATCTTTGGCAAGTATTTCAACTACTCTCTGTTTCAGTTTCCTCTTCTGAAGAGTACAAGGTTGCAAAATAAACAGTTGTACAGGGAAAGACAATAAGAATGGCATCATTCTACATGCCAGAACCAATGTATGCAAGGAGACAATGGAACCCTATATGAATGAAAAATTTGTGAAAGAAAAATTGTCAAGCTATAATATATAATATATGTTTTTGTTCCTACAAAAATAACAGAATTCACTGTCAGCACACTCGCAGTACCATATAGAAAAGGAGGCTTCCAGGCAGAGGGAAAGAGATTCTAGATGGAAATATGATTTATAGAAAGAATTAAGATCACCAAAAATGCTAACTTCATGAGATATGATTTTTATCATAATACTTAGATCTATTTAATATATGTTTCATTATATGTGTTCATTACTGTGACCTTTTAATTAATGATTCATTATATATTCTGATGACTGTGATCTTTTAATTAGTGATTGATTGTGAAAATTTAAGGGAGAAAAACTTAGGGAACTGGATTCCCATGATTCTCACTCTCAGTTGAATGATTTAAAATACATGGATATGAATATTTCTGTTTTCATGAAGCACTAAAAGTATATCATAAAAGATATGGAGGAATAGAGTGGCCTTTCTTTTACCCAACAAATTGAAGTTCACACAGACATAGAATGATGGTCTATGCTTATATGAAAAAGTTATTGAAAATTCACACTCAGTCAGCCCCTCCCTATAAAATACACCTATATGATGAAGAAGATAGACATTGTAAGAATGAAGGCTCAACTTCCATTTCCTCTCCCTCAGCCTCCAGTGTGGAATTCATTGCAAGCTTGCCAAGAATCATTTGAGTTGGTGTAATTCATTTGGCACCTTGGGTTCAGGTTGTTCCTGTATTGATGAAGGATAAGGATGTGCACCCCCCAAGTCCACAGAAAGATCCATCAATATAAAATTTCATGAGCAAGAAATGAGTGGCCTTTAAGATCCACTGAAACACATTCATTTATTTGGGGCACGGCTTTTGTTATCCATATTGCTTGGTTGGGGTTCTGTCTCCATAAGAGGATGTCAGTAGAGACAACATGACACCAACTTCTAGTGAGAATTTCTAGCAATGGTTTAAAATGCCTCTAACAATTCTAACTCTAAAATTTCTAAATCTTTATCTAACACTGACTCATTGTCATAAAACATGAAGAAAACTCAATTTTGTAATCCCCTCCATTATTTTAATTATGGAGCAAAAACTCTCATTAAACCTTAATGGGACCCATTAACATTTTGAGAGTGCTCTGCTCATGGAAGTTAGAAGCAAAATTTCTGAGGAGTCAGGAAGGAGCTGTAAGTAAGCTTAAATTTTACAAATTAAGTATCATTTGGAGGAGTAATTGTGGAAACATGGCAACAGAATAAGGAAAGAAGCCACAGCTCTCACAAAAACAATAGAGAAACAGCAAAAGGCTGCCTAAAGGACCTACTTTGGGTGCCAACAGACCAGGGCAGTGCTTCACAGCTCTCTGGAGGGTGAGGAACAGAAAGACAAAGAAGCCAAAACAACAAATTTTGAGCTACTAAACTACCTGGCCACTGGGAAGGACTTCTTCTCCACCACCCCTGAGATATTCAGTGGGAAATATCTCATTTCATCTGACTGAAAAGGGAGCAGATGTCTTCCTCCTTGCTAGTTGTTTACAAGGGAAAAGGTGTGGGGAATGAGGGGGCTTTTTTCAGTGAATTTGGCCAGCTGATCCCACTTAGAATCTTGCCTCTGACCAGATGGAAACAAAGGAAAACCAAGAGAGATACACCTTCACAGAAAGGCATGGCAACAAGCACCATCTAATGGGTGGTCTGGAAATTACATGGAAAGAGATTGCTTTTAGAGCTCTTTTTATGCCACCTGTTACAGTTTGATGTAATTATGAATTCCAAAATCCATATTGAATCATGCTTGTAAACTGATCTGTTTATCGGGGAATGATTGGGTTATGATTAGGGTGTTGAGCCCTGCCCTTAGTGGGTGTGGTCTCAAGTGTAAAGAACAAGGCAGAAGATTTGTGAAGCAGATTTTTGAGAAGCATTTCTGATGTTGGAGAGGAGCGCCCCAGGAGAAGACAGTAAGCCATTTGCCTGATAGTCTACAGCTGGCCTTGTGGAGAGATGCAAAGCATAGAGAGCCTCATGGTCTACAGCTGAACTTGTGGAAGAAAGAGAAGCTAAGCCCAGAGAGAAATGGAGCCCTGGGAACAGAGGAACCCAGAAGCCTGAACCCTAGCAAATGTCGGCAGCTGTCTTGCTCCAACAAGTGGACTTTGGTGAGGGAAGAAATGTATGCTTTGTGGCCTGGTAACTGTAAGCTTCTACCCCAAATAAATACCTGTTATAAAGACTAACCTATTATTGGTATATTTCCAAAGGCACCCCTGTGGCTGACTAAAGCACCACCCCTGGGAGAAAGTCTGTGACCCATTAGTGAGTCTCTGGTATGATTTTGGTAACTTAAGCTGGGCAATTTTAAAGACTTTAGTTGAAACAAATATCAAAGTGCTGTGAAAAAGTAATAAGGATAAGAAAGAGAGAGAAATTGGCCATCAGAATAAATTCACCAACATATCAGATGCCTGGACAACAGCAAAAAATAATGTTATACTAGGAAACAGGAAGATATGGCCCACCTAAAGGAACAAACCAAGTACCCCAAAGAGATTCAGGATTTGACACAATTAATCAAAAGTAGTCTCACAAGACTCAAAAAGAATTTTAAGGAAGTGAAAGTAAATATGACTAAAGAGTTAAAGGATATTAAGAAGACACTGGGTGTGCATAACAAACAATTTGAGTGTCTGCAAAGAAAAGTAACTGACCTTATGGGAATGAAAGACATGATGGATGAGATTAAAAATATATTAGAGTCACATAACAGCAGATTTGAAATGCTTGAAGACAAAATTAGTGATTTTGAAGACAGAACATCTGAACTGGAAAAACAGGAGAAAAGAAAGAGAAGAGAAAGGAAAAAATTCAACAGGGTCTCTGGGAAATGAATGACGATGCTAATTAAAAAAAACAACAACCATATTATCAGTGTCTCAGAAGGAGAATAGAATGGAAAAATGGCAGAAAGAATATGTAAGGAAATAATGATTGAAAACTTCCCTACCCTTATGAAAAACATAAATATCAATACCTAAGGAGGACAACACAACCTAAACAGAATAAACATTAACAGAACTACCCTAAGACACCTACTATTCAGAATGACAAATACCAGTGATAAATAGAAGATTTTGAAAGTAGCAAGAGAAAAGCAAAGCACCATGTACAAGGGAAACATGATGAGATTAAGTGTTGGCCTCTCATGAGGAACCATGGAGGAGAGAAGGAAGTGATATGATGTATTTAAGGTATTGAAAGAGAAACACTACAAGCCAAGAATTCTGTATGTGGCAAAGCTGTCCTTCCAAAAACAAGATGAGTTCAAAGTATTCATAGACAAACAAAAACTGATGGACTATTTTACCAAAGACCAGAATTACAAGAGATACTAAAGTTAGTACTGCAGCCATAAAGGAAAAAGCAAAGGTAAGAAACTTAGAGAAGAGTGTTGAAAAGAAGAATATTAGAAAGGGTAAAAAGTAAACTATAATATGATAAGACAACAGAAAACCAGAGGTCAAAATGGATGAAATAATGCCTTACAGTCATAACATTAAATCTTAATGGATTGAACTCACCAATCAAAAGTCACAGACTGATAGAATGGATTAAAAAATATGACCCATCTATATATTGTCTACAAGAGTCTCATCTGAGATTTCAGGACACAACCAGGTTACATGTGAAGAGATGGAAAGAGGTATTCCATGCAAATAGTAACCAAAAAGACCTGGAGTAGTAATACTAATATTGGAAAAAAATATATTTTAAATAAAAAACTGTTATAAGGGATGAAGGTCATTATATATTAATAAAAGGGTTAATTCACCAAGAATAAATAACTATCCTAAATATTTATGCACCTAACCTGAGTATGCCATGATACATGAGGCACACACAGTGGCAAAGCTGAAGGGAGAAATAGATGTCTCTACAATAATAGTTGGAGACATTAATATATCACTCTCAGTATTGGATAGAACATCTGGACAGATACTAAATAAAGAAACGTAGAACTTGGATAATATGATAAATGAACTAGACCTAACATACATCTATAGAGCATTGCACCACCAAAAAGCAGGATATATATTTGTTTCAAGTGCTCAGGAATCCTTCTCCAAGATATAGCATATGTTGTGTCACAAGACAAGTCTCAATAAATTTTAAAAGTTTGAAGTCATAGAAAAAATTTATCTGCTCATAATGGAATGAAGTTGGAAATCAATTATGGATAGAGAAAGGGAAAATTCATAAATATATGGAGAGTAACAACACACTCCTAAACAATTATTGAGTCAGAGAGTAAACTGCAAGAGAATTCAGCAAATATCTTGAGACAAATGAAAATGAGAGCACAACATGTTGAAACCTATGGTACACCTCAAAGGCAGTGCTAAGAGGAAAATGTATAGTCTTCAGTGCTTACATTAAAAAAAGTAGAAAGAGCTAAAACTGATGATATCACTGCACACCCGAAAAAACTAAAAAAAGAACAGCAAAATAAGCCAAAACCAAGCTGAAGGAAAGAAATAGTAAAGATCAAAGCAGAAAGAAATGAAATTGAGAACAACAAAACAATAGAGAGAATCAACAAAATGAAAAGTTGATTCTTTGAGAAGATCAACAAAATCGACAAACCCATAGCTAGACTGACAAAGGAAAAAAAGAGAGAAGACAAAAAGCAAATCAGAAATAAGAGGGGGGACATTACCAGTGATCCTCTAAAAATAAGAGAGATCATAGAAAAGATACTCTGAATATCTGTAAACCAAAAATACTAGAGAATGTAGAAGAGATGGACAAATTCCTGTAAACACATGAACTGCCTACACTGACTTTGGAAGAAATAGAACTCAACAAACCAATAACAAGTGAAGATATTGAAACAGTCATAAATAAACCTCCCAAAGATGAAAAGCCAGGGACCAGATGGCTTCACAGGTGAATACTTCCAATCATATACTGATGAATTAATACTGATCATGCTCAACTTCTTCCAAAAAAAATTGAACAGGAAAGAATTCTTCCAAACTCATTCTATGAAACCAACATCACCATAATACCAAAACTAGATAAAGATACTGCAAAAAAAGAAAATTACAGACCAATATATCTAAAGAATATAGATGCAAAAATCCTCAACAACACACTTGCAAACAGAATCCAAAAGCACATTCAAAGAATTATACAGCACAATCAAGTGGGTTTTTTCCCAGATATGCAAATTTGGCTCAACAAAGGAAAATCAATTGTGTAATAAACCCCATAGATAAATTGAAGAAGAAAAACCACATGATCCTCTCAATTGATGTAGAAAAGGTATTTGACAAAATACAGCACCCTTTCTTGATAAAAAAACACTCAGAAAGATAGGAATAGAAGGAAAATTTCTCAACATGGTGAAGTGCATATATGAAAAATCTACAGGTAACAGTGTACTCAATGGTAGTCAATGGTGAAATACTGAAAGCTTTCCCACTGAGATCAGGAACAAGAGAAGGATACCGGCACCTAAGTAGGAAAGGAAGAAGTAAAACTTTCACTATTCACAGATAACATGATCCTATATCTAGAAAATCCCAAAAAATCCACAACAAAGCTACTAGAATTAATAGACGAGTTCAGAAAAGTGGGGAGATACAAAGTTAATATGCAAAAATCAATAGCGTTTCTGTACACTAATGATGTGTAATCTGAGGATGAGGTCAGAAAAAAATCCATTTATAATACCTGCTAAAACAATCAAATATTTAGGAGCAAACTTAACTAAGGACATAAAAGACTGGTATTTAGAAAACTACAAAACATTGCTAAAAGAAACTGATGAAGACATAAAAAAATGGAAGAACATTCTGTGTTCATGGATTGGAAGACTAAATATCATTAAAATGTCAATTTTACACAAATTGATTTACAGATTCAAAGCAATCCCAATAAAATTCCAAACAGCCATTCTTCTTTGCAGAAATAAAAAGGACAATAATCAAATTTATTTGGAAGTGTAAGGGGTACCAAATAGCCAAAACGTCTTAAAAATGAAGAATGAAGTTGGGTGACTCACATTTCCTGACTTTAAAGGATATTACTTAGCTACATTGGTAAAAACAGCATGTTATTTTCATAAGGACAGACAGATTGACCAACGGAATCACATTGAGAACACAGAAATTGACCCTCATATCTACAGTCAAGTGATTTTTGACAAGGCAGTTAAACCCACACAACTGGGCCAGAAGAGTCTATTCAAAAAATGGTGCTGGGAGAACAAGATGGCCATATTGAAAGGGAAGAAAGAAGATCCCTATCTGACACCTTATACAAAAATTAAATCAAAATGCTATCAAGGACTTAAATATAAAAACAACAACCATAAAACTCTTAGAGGAAAATGTAGAAAAACATCATGAAGATCTTGTGGTAAGCAGTAGTTTCTTTTTTTTTAAGAATTTTTTTTTATATTTAAAGTTACTTAGAATACATAAATGTTACACAAAAATTATAGAGATTCCCATATGCCCCATCTCCCTTACCTCCCACAACCTCCCACATAAACATCCTTCATTAGTGTGGTACATCACCTTCAATAGATATACACATTTTGGAGCTTTGCCACTAAGCATGGACTATAGTTCACATTGCAGACCACACTCTCTCCCACTCAGTTCTGCATATTATATGATGATATAAAATGGCCCATATCTGTCATTGAAATGTGACTCAGGATAATCACCAAGTCCTGTAAAAGCTTTTATATTACAACTGCTTTTCCCTCTCCCTTCCCCCAAAGCATCCAGTGGCCACTGGCTCCACATTAATGTTGTATTTTCTTCCATCACGTGAATCACAATAAGTCTATAAGAGAATACCAGTAAGTCCACTCTAGTCCATAAATCTTCCCCAATCCTGAGAAGTCTGGGATGGTGATGGCCACTCCACCTCCAAGTGAGAGGGGGCTTATATCCCATGGATAAGATGGATGGGATTATCCTGCCTGCAACTGCAGACTCTCTCCATTCCCTGGAATAGCCATTGTCCATCATCATCTCCCCACTAGGTGTCCTGGGTGTGTCCATTGAGTTTTAGAGTAGGAGTTGCAGCTCCACCGAGCCTCTGGACCCAGTTGGCACATGGACAGCCTGAAGATGCTGCTTTCTGGAAGTACACCTAAAAGTCCAGCACCACATATAAGTTTGGATAGAAGAAACAGATGGACCATGTGTGGGGAAGACATATTTGGTTCAGATGCTGTCACTCTCAGGAGCAAGGATTCCAAATTAGGGCCCACTGATAAGGCACCAAACTCTGGGGCTATCTGCCCATATATAGGACCTGGATGTCTTCAGAGCCCTCAGGAGCCCCTCTGTTTGGGGTGATATCCACATTGGAAGCTTATGAGGTCCTACTGAGATGCACATAAGCATTACCTTTGGGATGACTTCCCAACTCACTTTGGAGTCTCTTAGCACTATGAACTCATTTGTCATTACCATTTCCTCCTTTTATTCAAAGTCTTTTTCCAGTTGTATTGCCTCTTGGCACTTGTTAGTAATCCCTTGTTGCCAGAGAGTCTCATCCCCAGGAGTCATGTCCCATGCTGGGAGGAAGGTAATACATTCATATGCTGAGTTTTGCTTTGAGAGAGGCCACATTTGAGCAACAAGGAGGCTCTCTGGAGGCAACTCTTAGGCATCCCATAACAATAGGCTGTTTCAATTTCAAGAATAAAGACTCATAAGGCTAGTCATCAATAACAAGG
>PVKH010009672.1:0-18679 GCA_004027955.1 Chaetophractus vellerosus
CCCAAACATTTATGGAGGGATTTCCACTGCAAGGACTGTGCTGGCCACTGATGGATTTTTTTTTTTTTTTAGATTTTTAAATTTATTTATTTATTATACATCCCCCCCTTTTTGCTTGTTCTTGCTGTGTTCATTTTTTTTTTTTTTTCTTTTCTCTGCGTTCCTCTGTGTCTGCTTGTTTCCCCCTGCTGGGGCAACTTGCCAAGTCAGATCACCAGCGCGGTGGCCCGCCTGCTCGTGGGGGCTCACCCTTGCTCGCGGGGGCTTGCCTTTTTGCCCGCCCGTGGGGGCTTGCCTTTGCCTACAGTGGTGTGCCCCACCCGCATTGTCTTGCCTTCTCGAGGTGGTCCGCCCGTTCAAGGAGGCCCGGGGACTGAACCTCGGGCCTCCCATGTGGTAAACCGGTGCCCTACCAACTGGGCTACACAGCCGGCCCCCCCACTGATGGATTTTTTTTTTAAAGATTTATTTTTTAAAATTTATTACATATCCCCACTCCCCCCCTTCTGCTTGCTCTTGCTGTGTGTCCATTCTTGTGTTCCTCTCTGTCTGCTTTGTCTCCCTGCCGTTGCAGCGACGTGCCAAGACCGGTCACTGCGCAGGCGGCTTTGCTCCGCTTGTGGGTGGCTTCTGCTTCCATTCACGGCCGGCTCTGCTTCAGTTCGCGGGTGGCTGGCTGTGCTCCATTCGCGGGCGACCTGCCCTGCCTGTGGCGGCTTTGCCCTGTCCGTGGCAGCTTTTTGCCCTGCCCATGGTGGGTCTGCCCACCCATGGCAGCTTGCCCTTCTCAAGGCGGTCTGCCCGCTAGGAGAGGTCCCCGGGAACCGAACCCGGGGCCTCCCATGTGGTATACCAGCGCCCTTATCCACTGGGCTATACGGCCGGCCCCCCACTGATGGATTTTTAAAGGAGCAAGTTAGTCCTCTATTTCAGAAAGATCTCAGTCTAGTGAAGGGGGTTTATGGTAGACATATACTCTTTAACACAAATTAGATTGTGATAAAATTAATGCTAAAGTTATCCATAACATGCTACCAGAAAAGGGTATTAGTATGTTTACATACCATTTGCCTCATATTTTATATCACAAGATGAAGAGAATACTTGTCAGTCTCTGTATTTTCATATTTTGATAACTAAATAAAAGTGGATTTCTTTGTTGTTAGGCTTGCTGATTTTTGTTCCTGGAGTTTCCCTTTCATCAAGAGCAAAGTTTAGACTGGCACCAAATGATAGAAAGATGATGTAAGCCACACATGTAATTTAAAATTTTCTAGTAGCCACATTTTAAAAAGTAAAAAAAGAGGTGAAATTAATTTTAATAACATTTAATATATCTAGCATATTATCATTTCAACATGTAGACATATGTAAAAAGTTATTAGTGAGACATTTTACATCCTTTTTTGTAGTAAGTGTTCAAAATATAAATTAATACCAGATAAAAAATTCACTTCCTCAGTCTCAGTAGGCACATTTCAAGAGCTTGGTGGCCACATGTTGGCCCACAAGTTGGTGGATACCATATTGGGCAGCACAACTTTAGACAATCATTTATTATTTAATTAGATTTGATGTCTAAATGGGGGAAATATTTAAAGCACAATCGTTTAAACAGGTGTTTCTGGACTGAGTTTTTGTGAATTATCTATATTCCAATTGATAATCTATATTCTAATTGATTATATCCAAAACATTTGATATATATATTTAGATTGGAGAGAATTCAATTCTATTTGTAAAAGTAATAAGTTAGAAACAAACAAGAATGGGAAAAGCCTCATCTCAGTAAAGCATTCTTAAGACTGTAGTTTTGCAATTACAAGTATCAGGAAGCTACAGTGAAATTTATGGATTTTCTGCCTCTTTGGGTAGACCCAAAATTCAAAATCGGGCTTTATCAACTATTTGGTCTCTTCCTGGATCTTTTCTTTGTTTTTCCTTTTATAACTCCGTTTTAGCAGTTGGAAGGAATATTGGGTTTTGCTCATTTGTTTTTACTTCAAATGACCAAGCCCTACTCATGTTCTGAAAAAACCTACCGGTTGCATTTCTAATAATTCCTTTATATGTGTGTATAAGTGCATGCATATGCAGGTGTGTGGGAGTGCTTACCTCTTGGTACCTTGTATGTACCATATTATATTAGTTACTTTAAATCTTGTTCCTGTATAGCATTTCTGTCTTCTTGTGAAAGAATCCTTCTAATGGAAGGAAAATCAACAGCATGTCAGAAATATTAACTGGGAGTGCATCAGCCATGGCTGATCTGGGAAGAAGCAATGAGAAATAATAGAACCAAGAATACCTTTCAAAACTGTCAGATAGGACAGCAAGTACTTCTAAATACTTGTAGGAAATTTAAACTTCATTTCCAAAGTTACATGAATTGATTCCTCATTTTGTGAAATGTAAAATACAACATTGAAATCTCAGAAGTGCTTGAAGATGATGGAAAAGATTTACAAGAAGCCTTCAGATGGAGGATAAATCATAATGATGTAATTTTGAATTTCAAAAGCTCTGTTGGTTTTCTTTATTTTTATTATTATTATTTTTTAAAGATTTATTTATTTTATTACATATCTCCCCTTCCCCCCGTTGCAGTGACGTGCCGAGACTTGGTCACTGTGCAGGCGCGGCTTTCCCCGCTTGTGGGCGACTTCTGCTTCTATTCACGGCCGGCTCTTGCTTCAGTTCGCGGGTGGCTGGCTGCGTACCATTCGCGGGCGACCTGCCCTGTCCGTGGCGGCTTTTGCCCTGTCCGTGGCAACTTTTTGCCCTGCCCACGGCGGCTCTGGCCCGCCCATGGCAGCCTGCCATTCTCAAGGCGGTCTGCCCACTAGGAGAGGTCTCCGGGAACCGAACCCGGGGCCTCCCATGTGGTATCCCAGCGCGCTCTTTATCCACTGAGCTATCTAGCCGGGCCCTCTGTTGGTTTTCTTTAGAGGAAGAACAGGAGACAAGAAGCTTAGAATATAGAAATCATCTTCATTGGGTTATTGGGAATGCTGGATGATCATTAAATGGGGTAAGAGAAGCAGGGAAAGGCTGAGCAGGGAATAGGGGCTTAGTCAATCAAGTTCATGTAATTTGCAATTTTTTAAATTAGAGAAGTTATATGTTTACTGAAAAATCATGCAGAAATTACAGAGTTCCCATATACCACCCACTCACCCCCATTATTAATTCTTTGCATTAATGTGGTATTGTTCTATTAAATATGGTCCATAGTTTACATTAGGGTTCACTGTTTTATGTTTAACAGTCCTATGGTTGTTTTAAAAATTTTATTCTAGTAATACATACACAATTTAAAATATCCCCCTTTAACAGCACATTCAAATATATAACTCAATGCTGTTAATTTTGTTCACAATGTTGTGCTACCATCACCACCATACATTATCAAAACTTTCCCATTCCCCAAACAGAAATTCTATACCAATTAAGCTTTAACTCCCCATTCTCTACCCTCACCCTGGCCTCTGGCAACCTGTACTCTAGTTTCTGACTCTATGAATCTGCTTCTAATTATTTCATATCAGTAAGATCATATAATATTTGTGCTTTTGTATCTGGCTTATTTCATTTAACATGGTGTCTTCAAAGTTCATCTATATTTTTACATGTATCAGAACTTCATTCCTTTTCATGAATGAATAATATTCCATTGTATGTATATACTATGTTTTGTTTATCTATTCATTGATTGATGGATACTTGGGCTACTACCATCCTTTGGCGATTATTAATAATGCCACTGTGAACATTGTTGTGCAAATATCTATTTGAGTCCCTGATTTCAATTCTTTGGGGTATGTACTAGAAGTGGGATTGCCGAGTCATATGGTAATTCTATTATTAACTTTCTAAGGAACTGCCACAGTGAAGTTCATGTAATATAAATGGTATGTGAGGGGATACGCAATGGTGGAGTTTCCAGATGCATTGAGGCTCTTCCTCATTCATATTCTCCGTAGTGCTAGCGTAGACCTTTGGCCAAGAGACAGTTATCATATAATGAGTGCACTTATCCCCATTTGACAGAGGAGCAAACTGAGGCCTATAAAGTTTAAATAAGTTGTCCAAGAATATATACCTAGTTTACAAGCTTTGGATATATATAGAATAGACCTGGAATTTGAACACTGCATTTACCATTTATTAGTTGGGTACCTTTGGTCAAATCACTTAATCTACTCAGAAGCCCTGGTTCCTACTCTGTAAAGTGGGAAAATAATAGCACTTATCATCACAGAGTTGGGGGGATAACTCAGAGTTGATGTATTTAACATGTCTAGTGCAGATGAAGTCAGCTGAATAAATGATAACTACTGTCATTTGCTGACTCTGTCCAGAGTACTAGAGAGACACTATGGGAAGACAAAAGAAATGGAGAAAGGTTTTTTTCTTATTCTTAAGGAGAAAATATAATGGGCTTATTTCAAAAGTGTTCTTATTGTGATCTACCATATCAAAAATCATACTTATTTCCTATTATTTGTCTTCCCTGACTCTACCCTAGAATATAAGCACTATAAGGGCAAAGAAAAAAAAACCAATCCTATCAACCCCTGCCCCAGAATGCCCTATTCTTCCTAAAACATTTTATTCTTATGTACTGCTTTTATAACCATCCAGCAATTAGTGTGTGTGTGTGTTTACTCTATCTCCAAACTAGAATATCAGCCCTATGAGGATAGTGATTTTGTCTGTTTTGTTCACTGCCATATTCTCAATGCCTAGAACAGTGCCTGGCACTCACCAGGCATTCCATAAACGTCTTTTGCAAGGATGAATATAGGTGGTTTTAAAGCCATGGGCTTGTTAAGTCAGTGTTTCCCATCTTTGCTGTACTTTAAAAATCATATGGGGCTATTTCTTAGAAATTCTGATTAAGTAATTCTGTAATGCAACTGTATTAGTCAGCCAAAGGGGTGCCTTCTCTAATCTACCAATAATTAGTTGGTCTTTATAAAGGGTATTTATTTGGGGTAGATGCTTACAGTTACCAGGCCACAAAGCATAAGTTCTTCCCTCACCAAAGTCCATTGGCACGTGTTGGAGCAAGACAGCTGCTGATGTTTGCCAGGGTTCAGGCTTCTTGGTTTCCTCTCTTCCCGGGGCTGCGTTTCTCTACCGGCTTAGTTCCTCTCTTTCCTCCACAAGGTCAGCTGTAGACTATCAGGCAGACAGCTCACTTTTCTACTCCTGGGGCGTTCTCTCCAACATCAGAACTGTTTCTCAAAAACTGCTTCTCAAATCTGCTTCTCAAATCTCCTCCCTCTGCCTTTTGCCTTGCCTTTTATACTTGAGACCACACCCACTGAGGGGCGGGGCTCAACGCCCTATTGACGTGGCCCAGTTAATGCCCTAATCATAACCTAATCACGCCCAGATTAACAGATCAGTTTACAAGCATGATTCAATTAATATTTTTGGAATTCATAATTACATAAAACTGCCAAACCATTACAGCAACCAGAATTCTGTATTTATAATGAGCACCCTAAGTGATTTTAGGCAATTTTGACATGAAAACTTGGGCAGAGAAAGGGGAATTTAGTTCTGGAGATTGTAGTCAGTTCCATTTTGTGACTATAATCCAATAACTAATGCTATCTTTTAAAATATTCCTTGTCACTTTGAAACTATGCACCTTGAAAATAGGCTCCTGGTTAGGTTTTCATGCAGAACATTTGATTCTCAGCAACAGATGATTGACGTCAATTGGAAAATAACTGTCCTTCAATATTTATCCATTCTATTATTGATGACAGTTGGGTTGTTTCCAAATGGGGCCCTTACCACACAAATGTTCTTGTGCTTGTGTCCTGGTCCACATGTGTGTTTGCTCCTTCAGGGTATAGCCTGAGGAGTGGAGGGCTGGGTCATAGGTACACATAACTTTGACTTCGTGAGATAATGCCACATGGTACTTCAAAGGGATTGTACCTATTTGTGTTCCCACCTCCAACATGTGAGAGTCTCTGCTGCTTCAGGTCGTTGCCAGTGCTAAGTATCGTCATTCTTTTTAATTTTTGTTAAACTGGTAGGCTTATCTTGACTTTTTTTTTTCATTGTATAAACATTTCCTCATATGATTACAAATTTTTCCTAGATAAAATTTGTAGTAGGTGTACAATATTTCTTTTTATGAAAGTACCATCATTTATATAATCAACCTTTCAATTTTCAAAAACAATGAGCAATTGTTACATAAACAATTATTTAGATAGTTTCAAACTTTTCAGAATTATAAAACACAGTGATGGATATCTTCATGTTAAAAATTTTCCTGTTACACATTATTTCTTTTAGGTTAGATTCCTAGAAGTGGAGTTACTGGGTCAAAGTATTCAAGCAAAAAGAAACACTGTTGTAAGTGGGAACATTGCCTAGGAACTGAGGGATGTGAAGATTACTGTAAAGAGGGGAAGTCTGCCCTTCTCAGTTCTTCATGTTTGCAGGCTCTGAGGTGGTAGTGTCAACATCGACAAGGCCAGGGGGAAGAGGCCAGCTGAGGTCCAGAGCTAGCCAAAGAGTCCTACTTCTTCCTAGTTCTGTTATCAAAATTTGTGAAGTTGAAGCTTGTCATTGAAATGAATCCTCTTCCTTAAAAAAGCACTTTTCCAGTACAACAGCATTAATCTTTGAAGTCATACTGGTAAGGAGGAAAAGATATTACCTTAAGACAAATTTTCAGTTTGTTTTTAGCAGACACTTATTGAGCTCTTATTTTGTACAAGGCACAGTGCTAAATGATTACATACATTTTATCATTTAATCCTCAATAACAGTATGAGGTGGGTACTATTATCATCCTCAGCTTACAAATGAGAGAACCAAGGCTTTGTAGCTAGAAAGCAGCAGTGCCAAGATTTGAATCCAGGCATCTGTCTTCAATATCATACTGCTTCCTGTAACAGTAGAGATTGTAAATAATGATCATGTGAGTGATATAAGCAACAGATACTGTTAGAATTCAGAGAAGGGAGAAATGACTGTGGACTGGAGTGGAAAAGGACGGTGTCAGCAAACATCGTTCTCTATTTTTATAGGACTCTGGCTTGGACTGTTTATAGACATCACATCAAATTTCTTTGCAGTTTCATCTCCCATCGTCTTTATCTTTATAAAATGCAAAGCAAATAGGCAGATATTGTGCTCCTGGAGTTTAGCTATCTGATCTGTCCAGACTCAGTAGAGGCTTAATGGAAAAGGGAATCTCCTGGGCTGGTCATACATAGAATGGAATCAGCTAGAAATTCACAGAGAACTTCTGGGAATGGTGGAATAAAGTAGGAGCCCACAGAATCACAACTCCAATTACAGACTTAATAGAATGGAGCACTCTGCCTAGCACAAAGTAAAGCATTTTCATCTACATTTGTTTTCTGTCACTGGTGTAGACTTCTGGAACTGCAATAGCAAACAGCTGAGAGTCATACACAGTCATCAAACAGTGAAACTCTTTCTTCTTACACGGCAGAGCCAAGAGGTAAGAAGTAACAGAGCACTCATGTTATAATTTGTGAGTGCATGATATAAAACAAAGCCTAAAACCAATATAGGAACTGCAAAACAGAACAAAGCACACGAATTTGCAAAATTCTCTTTAAACCTTCCAATATACATTTTTACTGTACAAAACCTATGGAACCATTTTGAGCCTGAACCAAATCTATGAACCTTAATATATTCTTCCAACCAAATCAGGACTCAATTATCAGTCACTCATTTATTCACAAAAAACCTTATAGAATCACTCTTTTGTGCCTGGTGCTATACTTGGCACTAGCAGTCTAAGGGCCTTTGGCCCTCAATATATTTATAGTTGAGTTTAGCTGCAGACACAGTTATGCTGCAGCCAGGTACTAACATCCATGGCCGCATTTGTAAGCACCATCCACTACTTTTCCTTTGCCCTTCAGTTTCTGCAGCTGGTCCCCTTTTCTGGTAAAACAAGAACCTGAAAGAACTTTGTTCTGTGGACAACTTCTCCAGAGAAAAAGTCTCTATACTACCCACTCACTTTCTCCTCTCACCCCCCCAAACCCAAAGTTTTTTCCTGTGAAAATCACAACTGTGCCTAGGTTAAAACGCACTTTTATTGCTTATTTTTTAATTAAGCTTTTGTTTTGAGATTATTGTAGATTCACATACTGTTGTAAGGAATAATATAGAAAGATCCCATGATACTTTACCTAATTTCCTCCATTTACAGCATCTTGTAGTACAATATCATATTAATGTTGATATGATCCTGCTATTATATTCAGATTTCCCCAGTTTTGCTTGTACTTATTTGAGTATGTGTGTGTGTATTTAGTTCTCTGTGGTTTTATCTCACAGGTAGGTTCTATCTACCACCACAGCCCAGTTTCAGAGCAGTTAGTTCCATCACCATAGGTTCCTCCTTTGGCCCTTTTATAATCATACCCATATTTCCCTCCTGCAACACTACCTTCCCCCCCCAACCCCCAGAAGTCCCTAACTACTGGGCGCCACTACTCTCATCGCTTTCTATACTTTTGTCATTTCAAGAATGCTGTATGCATAAATCATGCAGTATACAACCTTTTGGATTTAGCTTTTGCACTCCAAATAATTCCCTGGAGATTATAAATTGTTGAGTATCAATTGTTGAGTATCAATAGTTTGGTTGTTTTATTGCTGAGTAGTATTCCATGGTATAGGTATATAACAGTCTGTTTACCATTCACCAGTTGAAGGACATCTGGTCTGTTTCCAGTTTTCCAGTCTATGAGTACTGCTATGAACATTTGTGGACAGGTTTTTGTATGAACATAAATCTTCATTTATCTTGGGTAAATGTCTAAGAGTACAATTGCTGGCTTGTATAGTAATTGCATGCTTAGTTTTATAAGAAACTGCCAAACTGTTTTTCATTGTCGCTATACCATTTCATATTCCCACAAGTTATACATGAGAGTACCAGTTTTTCTGCATCCCCACCAGCCACTTAGTGCTATCATTATTTTTTATTTTAACCATTCTGATAGGTGTACAGTGATAGCTTATTGTGCTTTGAATTTGCATTTCCCTAATGGTCAATGGTGTTGAGTATCTTTTCATGTGTATATTTGTTATCTGTATATCCTTTTTGATGAAATGTCTGTCACATGTTTTTCCATTTTTAAATTGAATTGTGGTTTTCTTTACAATTGAGGTTTTTTTATGCTCTCTTTTTTTAAAGATTTATTTTATTTATTTATTTCTCCCCGTCCCCTTGTTGTTTTTCTTGCTATGTCTGTTTGTCTTCCTTGTTTCTTTAGGAGGCACCGGGAGCTGAACCCGGGACCTCTGATGTGGGAGGGAGGTACCTAATCACTTGAGCCACCTCTGCTCTGTGATTTGTTATATCTCTCATTATGTTTTTTCCTCCGTGTCTCTTGTTGCATCATCTTGTTGCGTCAGCTCGCCACGCCTGCCTGTTGCTACAGCTCTCTGTCTTCTTTAGGAGGCACCAGGATCCAAACCAGCAACCTCCCATGTGGTAGGCGGGAGCCCAGTTGCCTGAGCTACATCTGCTCCCCTTTACTATTGAGTTTTGAAAGTTCTTATATTTTCTAGATACTAGTCCTTTGTTCATATATGGTTTGCAAATATTTTTTCCCAGTTTGAAGACTCTTCATAGAGTCTTTCGCAGAGCAAAGGTTTTTAATTTTAATTAATTATGTGAAAGGGACATACTTCCACCGACAAGATAAAATACTTTTTTTTACTCTTAATGTAGCCTCAAGTCTGTAGAAAAGACAAATGTTTCCAACCAGTGACCAGAACACTTGAAGGCTGTCTGTAGAATCCTCTTTAAGAATCATTGCTCTTGAGAAATCAGGAACATGGTATTGTTGCATTGCTAAATAAAGGAGTTTTAAAAGGCAGGTTCACTAACCTGCGGAGTTTGCGTTGGGTCTCTCTACTTTCCTGTTTTTGATCAAAACCTTGCCAGTTGAGGTTTTGGACTTCTGAGCTAGATAATTGCTAATGCTAAATAAATACCAGTGATTATTTCCTTACAGTCATATAGAATATGCTGTTTTAGAAATTAAATATAAATGTTCAGAATGGACATTTCCAGTTGGCTATAAACCAAGCAGTTAAAACTAGAGATTCATATTTGTATCAGGTCAGGCAGCTTCTGAACTCCAGTGTAAACATATTATTATATAGCTGATAAGCATGCTTTTACCTCAAGCTGGTTAAATACATTTTTAAAATCTAATTTATTCTTCCTTTCCTTCTTTCCATCCTTAAATCCTTAGAAAACAAAGTCCTGTACTTTCTGTCTTATCTTTTCTCCTTGAAGAGAACACTTTTTTGTACTATTAAATCAAAATGGAATATGAAAAGAAATACATTTTCTCTTAGTTTATAAGAGTTTTGCATTTTCATCTCTAATATAAGACCTTCATTTATGTATTTCCTTCTTCCTGCTGTGATGACATGGTAAGACTGAAACACCTAAGGAGATGAGGTTCATGAGGAAACCATTTGCTTTCTTTGTCCTAATATTGTACTACAGACCTAACTAAGTTTGAATCTCTAGCAACTTTTTGTGTGTCTCTGTCTAAATGGAGTGTCCTCTTAGGATTAGACTATATTTTATTCATCTTTATAATCCCAGCATCAAGAACAGAGCCTGTCACACCACAGTGCTCAGTAAATAATTGCAGAATTCACAAACACCAGTAACATTCATCATTTGGCAAATTTTCATCCTTATATATTATTCATTCCAACCTTTTGTGGTTATTCATTTTTTTATCCCCAGTATTGGTACAGTGCCTGGAAAATGAATAAACATTTAATAAATATTGAATTTATGTGTTCATTCGTTAATTCATTAATTCATTCAGCAAGTATGCATCGAATACATGATATTGTGTTAGGAACCATCAGGGACATACATACTTACCCAGAAGGCATGGTCCTTTGCCTTAGGTAACCTAAAGGCTAGTTTGGGGGGAGGAGGGCATAGAAATTATCATATGTATTATTTAAGTAACATTATAAGATATTTTAACTTTGAATTGTGTTAAAATGAGTAGTACAGAATATAATTCACTTGACTGACCAAGGAAGGCTCTCTAGCTAGTTGTGACTGTTTAAACTTGGTGACTCAAAAAAAAAATTAAGTTTTTAAACTAATCCATTCCTGTGAGTTTGAGACCCTTTGATTGCATTAGATTCAGTTAAGGGACCTTGATTAGAACATTTGGTTTGATCACTTTCGATTAGACTATATCAGTGAGGAATGACTCAGGTTGGGTCTCTACCCTCTTACTGAAGCTTTATATAAATGGAGGCACAGAAAGAAAGAAGACACACAGAAAAGAGACGCCTGGCCAGTGAGAGATATCTCGAGGATCTCAAGGATTGCTAGCAGCCAAAGCTGAGGCACTAAGCCTCCAAGAGCCTGGGCCCATGGAGCAGTTCTAGGCTGAAGAGATGAACCATATACCTGATAGCTCACAGCTGAACTCAGGGAGAAAGAGCAGCTGAGGCTGAGAGAGGAGACCCAGAAAGAGACAAACCCTATGCCTGGTTTCCCACAACTGAGCTCCAGGAGATGGGAGATTGTGGAGGGGAAGGCAGGGACCTTGGCAGAGATCAGCTGTCACCTTGCTTTGCCATGTGGCAAGATGCCAGGATCACCAATAGCTGACTTTTATGAGAAAGCATCTCTGTTGGTGTTTTGATTTGGACATTTTCACAGACTTTGACCTGTAAGCTTTTACCCCTAATACAATTACTGTTATAAAAGCCATACCATTTTTGGTATTTTGCATTGGCAGCCCTGTGGCAAACTAAGACACAAGTGGCCTTAGAAAACACTCTAAGAACGCCACGAGAGTTCTCTGCTCACTCTCCCCCATACATGCTATCCACGGTTCTCGCCTTCTCTTGAATGCTGCCCTTCTCTTCACCTTTTTACTCATACTTAGCATTGAATGTGTGTGTTAGGATTCTTTGGTTTGCAGGAGTCAGAAACCCATCTCTAACTGGCATGTGCAAAAAGGAATACATTTCCTCATATAACTGAAAAGGGGGTCTAGGCGTGGCTGGTGTGGTGGATTGACTACCAAGATACCACCAGCCATTTCTCCCATCCCTGTATGTGCCCATCACTCTTCTTCCATGAAGAGGTGAATATTGTTTCTCCTCTCCTTGACTTTGAGCTGGACTTTTGACTCATTTTGACCAATAGAATGTGACAGAAGTAATACTCTGCTAGCTCCAGGCTAGGCCTTAAGAGGCCTGGCAGCTTTTGTTTTTGCTTTCTTGGAAGCTAGCCACCATGTAAGGAAGTCCAACTACCTTTTTGGAAAGAGGGAAGTCCTGGAGGTTGAGAGACTATAAAGAGAAACAGAGATAGACACACACACACACACACACAAAGGCGGGCAGGCCTGGCCAGCTCCCCACCATTCCAGCCACCCCCTCTTAGGTGCCACCATATGAGTGACGCCATCTTGGATCCTCCAGCCCCAGCTAGTATTACACAGAGCAGAGACAAGCCACCCCAATGGAGACCTGCCAAATTGCAGAATCATGTTTAAATGAATGATGGTTATTGTTGCAAACCAGTAAGTTTAAGGTAGTTTGTCATGTAGCAACAGATAACAGGAAAAACTGGATCTAGGTGCTGTAGCAATTCAGTGATGAGTCTTTCTCCATTTCATTGCTCTCTTTACCTCAGGAAGGCAATCTTGTTTGGTAGCAGGGATGTCCACCATAACAGCAGGTTTGCATTCTACTAGGTTAGCAGTGTCCTGGGAAAGTTGAGCCAAAGTTTCAGGAGTGATTCTGATTGGCTTTGATTGGTTCATGTGACTATCCTTATACAAGTCACAGTGCTCTGATTGGCCAAGGCTGGATCATATGCCTCTCCCTAGAGTCAGGGGTTAGTGATTAATTGGTCACCTAAACCACTTGTATTGATATTGGGAATGGGGTGGGTCTCAAAGGAAAAATCCAGGCACTGTTTCCAGAATAAGGGACTGGATGCTGAACAGAAAAAAAAAAACAAACAAATATGCACCACAGAAGTCAAGTGTAATCCTTCCTCCCTCCCTCCCTCTCTTCCTTCCTTCCTGGGGTTGAACCCCAAACATTGGAAGCAGGTACTCAGCTACTGAGCTACATCTACTGCCCATTCATACCTCTTTTCTGAAGCCTTTTCTCATCCTTCCAAACTTCAAACTATTACAGCTCAAATAACCTCCAATTTTTGGTGCTTAGAAATTGTGCTCCTTACAGTTTGGAATTAAATTCTTATTTCAAGCCCTAGGTTTTTTATATTTGTATTCCTTATTGTTCTTGCTGCATTTGTTACTTTAACTCTGTTATTTTTCCATTACTTTTTGCAGAGAAAGGCTTTTGGGGGTGTCATTAGAGGCAGAGAAAAATTCTTACATCAACAAGAGAAATTCATGCTTACTCTCAAAACTCTAGGTGTTGTCTCCATGGTCTGTTTTCCCCTTGGGTGCTGTTTCCCAAATGGTGATCTGCACTGCTTGTTTTCTCTCTTTTCTGGGGAGCTTGCTCTTGTGCTATTTAATTTGTGTATATGAAAATGTATATTTTGGCATAGTCTAAGGACCTCTGGGAAGATGAAGGGTTAGAGAGGCAGAGGACGTACTTCTCTCCCAGAAAAATAGCTAGAGGATAGGCAGGACTGTCTGGGAAACAATTCTAGAACTTGGGAAACCAGGGGAAGGCTAGACACCACCCGGAGGGAGGGGGCGGGGGGTGAAGGAAAGGACTCTGATGGCTGGGAAAATCCCATGAGTAAAGCTACAGCAGCAGCTGCTGGTGCCCATCCCCCTACCAGAGCAAACAGCACTGAGTCCTCTGGCTCCTGGCAGGTGGCTACGGATTGAGGGGTTTGAAAGGATCCTCTCCCCCAAGAAAGGAGAGAGGGAGGAACACAGCCTATGGCAATTCATATTTTAGCCAGCAAACTTGGTGTGCTGCCTTGAAGGGGTCACACACTTCCAGGCCAGGTGGGACTATGACACTGTTTGCCCTAAGAGCAAGCAGGGATAATTTGCCTTCTCAAACACCCTTCCTACTGCCCTGGGCTGGTTACTGAGGAGGCAGAGGGAGGGAGGGTGCTGCCAGCCAAGGGAAGATATTAGCTTGAGAAAGTTTGTTTGCCAGGCATGACCCACCCTGAAGACATTGCTTCTACAGCGACCACCGGGGCTCAGGTACAGTGAATGCATTACCCCCCAGCATCTGGGGCCTGAGCTGACAGGTCTGCAGAAGAGCGTCATCTGCTGGCAGACCAGGAAAGTATACACAAAGAAGGGAAAAATAGGAAGAAATACATAAAAGAGGTGTGGGATTCTTCTGATCTTTACTTCTAAGAAATAGCTTAGAGGCCTGCTCCCCTGCCCATGCAGGGAAGTCAGCACTATCAATTTCTACCTTAAACAGGAACATTCTTGGTCTGTTCAGTTAATTAGTTAACCAAAACCTTCGCCTCCACCTTATCTTTGACATAAACCACTATATGTCTTCATTATCTTTCTGCTTGGATTGCTTGTCATATATTAACAACCCCTCACATACACACGGCCAATCTGCCCCTTCTCACAGACAACCTGACCTTTGCTGTGAAAAAAGTTCTGAATAAAAATCCTTGAGAGGATAGCTTCTTTAGCTGTTCTCCCCCTTATGTCTCTCAGCTTTCGTGTTCAGAGTAATTCTTTGCACTGTTGCGGGCTCTGCTGGACAGATCACCGCGAGACTTTGCAGGACGGATTCCTGCAAGAGGCAGTCTGGTGCCTTTACTGTCCCTCTCTCCAAGGCCCATGGAAACTGGCCTGCACCCCATTACTGGGTCCTTAGCCCTATCTAGGGGAGTTGAACCAAGAACCAAAGAACAGTGATAGCACACAATCAATTCCTAGGCAAGAGAGAGAAACTAAACATCAGAGTGAACTCAGCATCAGAATCAGATGGCTAGACATCAGCAAAAACTTATAAGCCATACGAAGAAAATGGAAGATATGACTCAGGCAAAGGAACAAATCAAAGTTCCAGGCGAGACACAGGACTTTAAACAACTAATCAATGATGTTCATGCAAACCTCCTAAATCAAATATGGAGTTGAAGGACAAAATGACTAAAGAAATAAAAGACATTAAGAAGACACTGGGTGAGCACAAAGGAAAAAAATTGGAACTTTGGATAGAAAGTTCTTTATATCAGTGTTAAAAGTTCTCCTGTTAGTACAATAATAGTAAATCTACTTTGGTCCATGGTTGTATTCCCCCTTATATTTGTTCATTCCTTCATTTCTCAATCTTGAGGATTTTGGGGTGTTGATGCCCACTCTGCTTCAGATTGAGAGGGAGCTTAGATCTTATGGAGCAGAAAGAAGGAAATGTTTTGCTTGCAGATGAAGATACTCTTTGCTTTTTGGGATGAGGGGTTGTCCATCATCATCATTTTGTTGTCCTGGGCAAGTCTGATGATCTGGAGAATAGGTGTTGACTGCAACCCTGCTGAGATTCGTGGTCCAACTGGCGTATGAACAGACCAAAGATTTAAGTCTCTGGTACATATATTTAATGGGTATAGTGCTTATTATAGGTTCAAATAAAAGGGGCATAAGAATCATGCATAAGGAAATTATAAACGAGTCTAACTCTGTAACATTGGGGAAATACGTTATCGTATATTCCAAGGTAAGGCCCACTGAAGGGTTGCTGATTTCTTGGGGTTGTATGCCTTGCCTAATGTGTCTGGATGTCTCTAGAGCTCTTGGGAGTACCCCTATATGAGGCTTTGTTTACTGTGGCAGTTAGTGAGACCCTACTGAGATGTGCATAACCGTAACCTCTGGAATGACCTCCCGACTCACTCTGAAATCTCATAGTTGTAAATACTCTTTTGTATTTACTGTTTCCCCCTTTCGTTCAAGGTATTTTTCCAAATGCATTGCTGGTTGGTGCTTAGTATTAATCTCTCAGTGCCAGGGAGGCCCATCCCCAGGAGTCATGTTCCATGCTGGGTGGAAAGTAGTGTGTTTATTTGCCGAGTTTGGCTTAGAGAGAGGCCACATTTGAGTAACAAGGAGGTTTTCAGGAGGTAACTCTTAGGCAATAGATATTATTAGGCTAAATTTCAGTTTATCAAGAATATGGTTCATAAGTACAAGCATTAATATCAAGGGCTTGGCATATTGGTCTGCTCTCTTTTATAAGCACAACCTGTGTATTCTAGAGATTCTTGCCACTCTATTTGAAAATGTAGCAGGACACCCCCAGGATGGGAATTTAATATTTTGTTGGTTATTGTGTGGCTCTCCACCCACTGATATAACACCCTATGACCACTTGAACATGTTCATATTGAACAGAGGCATGCCCTAGATGCACCCTTCCCCACCTATTCCCCCCACCACTGAAACCCTACACCAGTGATCCTCCCCACCATAGTTGCCAAAAAAAAAACACACTCCCACAATTGTATTCTCAACCACAGTCCTCAACCTCCCCAGAGTTCACCTGTTCCTACCTCCATCCCTACCCCCAGCTCCATGGATAGGCCAACCCAACCCCTCAACCCCATTCACACTCACACTCCAGCAATATTCACCCCACTCAAATTGCTGCACCACCATAACCCCCATCCACTGCCAACCCCCCTCCATCTGCCTTATCATAGATTCTGCACAGATTAAGCCTTACCTCACCACTCTGTTCCCTTTATATCTCCTGGTAACCTATCTTTCAGACTCTACCTCTGTGAGTCTCCTCAGTATCTTTGGTTCATATCAGTGCAATATTGCAATAATTGTATTTTAGTGACTAGCTTACTTCACTCAACATTAGGTGTTTGAGATTCATCCATGTTGTTGCATATGTCAATACATCATTCCTTCTTACAGCTGAGTAATAGTCCATCATATGTATATGATACATTTTGCTTATCTGTGCATCTGTTGATGGATACTTGGATACATATAAAAGCCCCCGGAACATATCAAAGCCCCAGTTGAGACAAAAGATTGGCAATGACTAATCAATGAGGTTCATACAAATCTCCTAAATCAAATCATTAAGTTGAAAGACAATATGGCTAAAGAGATAAAGGACATCAAGAAGACACGGGTGCATACAAAGAATTTGAAAACCTGAATAGAAAAATAAGAGCTTATGGGAATTAAGGACACAAGAGGTGAGATTAAAAACACATTGGAGTCATACAACAGCAGACTTGGAGTCATGGGAGAAAGAATAAGTGATGGAGAAGACAGAACAGATGAAATTGAAGAGAGAGAAGAACACAGAGAAAAAAGAATGGAAAGATTTGATCAGGAGCTCAGGGAGTTGAATGATAACAAGAAGCACAACAAACTACGTGTCATAGGAGTTCCAGAAGGAGAAGAGAAGGGAAAGGGGGCAGAAAGAGTATTTGAGATATAATGGTTGAAAATTTCCCAACTTTCATGGAAGAAATGATTTTACATGTCCAAGAATCACAGTGTACTCCAATCAGAATAAATCTGAATAGACCTACTCAAAGACACATGTTACTCAGAATATCACATGCTAAAGAGAAAGAGAAAATTCTGAAAGCAGCAAGGGAAAAGCAAACCATCACATACAGGGAACATCCAGTAAGACTTAGTGCAGATTTCCCATCAGAAACCATGGAGACAAGAAGACAGTTGTACGATATAATTAGGACACTGAAAAGAAAAATTGCCAGCCTAGAATTCTTTATCCAACAAAATTGTTCTTCAAATATGAAGGCGAGTTTAAAACATTCACAAATAAACAGAAACCAAGAGAGTTCATAAAAGGAAATCTGGCTCTGCAAGAAACTCTTAAGGGGAGCCCTACAGTTTAAAAGGAAAATACAGGAGAGAGAGGTTTGGAGGAGTATGTAGAAGGGAAGACTATCAGAAAGGAAAATCAAAAAGGTAAAATGACAGAGTAAAATAGAGATGACATATGAAAGCCAAAGAAGAAAATGGTGGAGGTAATTATGCATTTACAGTAATGTCATTGAATATGAATGGATTAAATTCCCCAGTGAAAATATATAGGCTGACAGAATGGGTTAAAAAATATGAGCCATCCATATGCTGTCTACAGGAGACTCACCTTAGCTCCAGAAATACAAGTCAGCTGAAAGTAAACTCTGGGAAAAAGATATTTCATGCAAACAGTAACCAAAAATTAGAAGGGGTAGCTATACTAATATCAGACAAAACAGATTTTAAATGCAAAAAAATTATGATAGATGGAGAAGACCATTATATATTAATAAGATGAATAATGTACCAGGAAGGAGTAACAATCATAAATATCTATGCACCTAACCAGGGTGCCCCAAAATACATGAGGCAAACTCTCGCAAAATTGAAGGGAGAAATGGAGATCTCTACAATAATAGTTGGAGACTTCAACACTACACTCATATCAATAGATAGAACAACTAGACAGAGGATCAACAAGGAAATAGAAAACTTGAACCATATGATGAATGAGCTGGACCTGACAGACATAAACAAAACATTGTACCACAAATCAGTGGGTTATAAATTCTTCTCAAGTGCTCATGGATCTTTCTCCAGGATAGACCACATTTTGGGCCACAAACAGCTCCCAATAACTTTAAGAAGAT